>CAMOHE010054151.1:0-41121 GCA_946598075.1 Artocarpus hirsutus | reverse complement strand
GTTTGTTGTTTTGTAGGAGGTCACACTGTTGGAATAACGCATTGTGAATTTTTCCAAGATCGTCTCTACTCACCTGAACAAACAATGGATCCACAACTGAGAACTGCTTTGCAGGCAAGGTGTCCTCGAGATGGAAGTGGCAGCAACAACCCTGTTGTCCTTGATCAAGGAACTCCGATGACGGTTGACAACTCGTACTACCGCCAACTCTTACGCAGTAGAGGAATTCTTCAAATCGACCAAGAGTTAGCCACCAGTGATCTGACTAAAAAGACGGTCCTTGAAATCGCCAACGGCTTCGATTTTGCCTTCCGATTTGGCCAGGCCATGGTGAAGCTCGGAGAAGTCGGCGTCAAGACCACTGCAGATAAAGGAGAGATCAGGAGCACATGCGAAGCAGTTAATTTTAATTAATAAGATTAATAAGCGATCATATAATTAAACGTGATTTTCTTTGGAAAAAAAAAAAAACTTTCATTTTGCTGGGTATTCTATTCTGTCTCCTGCTTTGTACTGTCTCAATGTTTTTAATTTATTCTTTTGGCTATGGTTTTATTTGTTGGTTTGTTAATGAAGTCAAATTTATTCATTTGATGAATAAACCCCATCTGTCTTTTATCTCCAATTATATGGGCATTAATAGTTACGTACACAAGGACATATGTGTCATCAGTCTTTACATAGACAAGAAAAAATACCAAAAATATCGCATGTTGTGTAAATACCAACTTTGTCTCTCACATTATACAAAGGCCTAAAACATTATGTGTTTATAAAATCATACTCAAAATATCTCCTGAATTAATTAATTTTTTTCAGATTTCAAGATTACCTTTCCTTCTTTAAATTAAATGATGTTTTAAGTATGACTTAATAAAAAAATTAAATAAAAAACAATTTAAGTTTTTCATATAAATATTTCAATTAAACAAATGCTTTGTTATTTTAAAGCATTTAACTTTTCAAGTTTGATTTTGTTTAGTATTTTGATTTAATAATGTTTTAACTTGTGTTTAGTAAAGGTTGGGTAGGCTAATCTTTTAGTTTTTAAAAATGTAATTGCTTCCATCTCTTTAAATATAATTTTATAAAGATAAAGGATGTTTTGGGCGTTTGCATAATAAAAGAATTGAAAAGTTTAAAAGGGTGTTCTAAGTACGTTTACTGTATAAGAAGACTACACATATCAGCCAAATTATTTTTGGAAGATTTTAATCAAAAAGGCTAAAGTAGAGAAAGTTTCATATTTTTTACGTTTGTTATTAAGCACTTGAAACATTAAAAAGAAAAAAAGATTCTTGTCTCGGTGTATTTTGCAACTTTGACTAGAACCGCTTTGAATCACGATGATAGAGATGCGGCTGATTTATTAGAACCATATTCAGTGGATTTGAACAAAGGAGAGCATTTGGTGCCACTTTTGGCCGTGAGAATGAGATGGGGTGTCAGTTTTAGAGGGAATGGGAGAGAAGGATTTTGGCGGGTGGTGGTGGAGGAAAAACTAGGAACTTGAGATCATTGATTTGTGAAGAAGCCATAATTTGTACGGAAAAGTTTACCAAACAAGGCTCTGCAGGGATGGAGGATGCAGAATATGGCATGTATATACTCATGCCTATATATTTTCATAATAGTCTATAGAGTAGGATGGGGTATGATTTGTATTCTAAGCTTCAAATAACATGACACTCATATTGAGGTTTTAGAGAATTGTGAGAGTTGTCTTTACTTAAATTGAAAACACTTAATGGGTTTTCACTAGGGACCACAATTTCAGACACGGCACGATGACACGATACGAAAACGACACAAGATAAACAAGTTTAGACTACAAGTTTATTAATTGTGCTACAAATAGGTTGGCACGAATAACACGAAAATAAACAGGCTGGATTCGTGCTAACATGCTAAACACGTCTCAACACGTTTAATTAAACGATCGTAGACGTGTTGACACGGCACGGCACTACACGACACGACCCGCCCATTTATAACACATTTAAACTTAAAACTAAAATATTTAAAATATTTATAGTAGGTTAGTATTAATTAGATATTGTGTTTTTGTTAATTTTTTTATTGGCTTTTAAAAAAAAATTAAAATTTTTTAAATTTTTTTATTTTTTAGTTAATTGGATCATAAACGTATCATATGCGTATTGTTATCGTGTTAACCCGTCATGGCATATTTAATAATCGTGTTAATCGTGTAGTGCTGTGTTACGGGTGCCATAGGCATATCGTGTTCGTGTTTGCATTTCTGGCACGTTTATTAATCGTGTTGTGTTTGGGTTAAACGTGTCGTGCTGTAAACGTGTCAATACAAACACGACACGAACACTATTATTGTCACCTCTAGTTTTCATTTCTTTTTTTTTATTGCCTTCAATTCATTATTAGAATCTGCAAACTTTCTTCGCTGTGATTAGGTAACTTTACAGAGGTGAAATATTTTGTTTTCCGTATGTGAGTTACCAGACGAGAGTCAAGTTTTAACTTATAATAATAGGAGACGGACGACTTGGTGGCGGAATCAGCCTTCAATTTCAATGGGGCCATTACGGGATACTAAGGCTTTTTTTTTTAAAAAAAAAAACGATAACAGATAAATATATAATGTTGTAGTAGAATGTTTTTCAATTAACTAACAGATACAATGTCGAGAATTTGTAGTATAAAAATAAATAAATAAACAAATTCCTAAATAAATCGATGCCAGTGAAAAACTTTAATTCAAGTCTAAAATTTAATTATGTTATGTTGTGTTATTTAATTGTATTTTTTACTTTTTAGTTTGGTTGTTGGTGAGCTTAGATTTATGTTATTGTGATTTTTTAGTTTAGTTTTTAGTTTGCATTAAAACTTTGAAAGGTAAACTTTTAAGTGTTTTATAATTTTTGCTAAATATTAAAAAAATTAATCTAAGCATAAACCTCTCAAAATAAATCTTTCAAACAGTTTATGAGTGATATGATTTAGTTTGGTTTTATAAAAAAAAAAAAAAAATCAAACCACTTAAACCGTCTAAAAATAAAATTTATTTTTGATTTGATCAGTAACTGTCTAAAAATAAAATTTATTTTTGATTTGATCAGAAACTTAAAAGGAAAAAAAAAAGCCCAAACAGCCCGCAAACATACCTAAATTATGGTAAACACAACATTGAATTTTCTTTTGCCTCTCATGCATACCTGATGAACAGAAACATAAAGCCTTGCGCCTACTTCAAACTATGCAATCGCCAGTCCGAAAAGCACACCCACGGAATGCCTGGAGATTTTATTTTTTTTTTTTCCCATAATAGAATTGAGAGAGATCGGCTCCTGTAGATCGGAATTTATAAAGTTGTACAAATAATATTTTGGTGGTGTTTGGGGCTGCCAAGAGAGATTTTTATTTAAAAAAAAAATTCATCTTTGTGTGATCATAGCCTATCACTCATAAAATTGTAAGCTGAGATTTTAAACCCATTAGTGGCAAAACTATAGGCTCAAATTATAACCTTATTATTCATAAAATTATAAATTTTAATATAATATATAATATAATATATTATATTTTTTAGACTAAATTTTATTATTTTATTAATATAAGGTTAAAACCAATGGTGAAATAAGAGTGCTAGTTTCAATTGGGCTTCATGCAGAGCCATTTTAGGAAAAGAGACCACCATCCATCATTGGTAATTATATCAACACCCTCGGAAAACGACAAGGGGCCAATACCGTCATTTAGGAACAACCGCGTAACGAACGCCCTTCGGTCTTCACCTTGCAACGGACGAACCCCCCACGTCATACATTTCCCGCCAAAAATGAGCTTTTCTTCTCCACTCTTACTCTCCGGGAGCTCCTCTGAAGCTCCATCAATGGCCGCTTCGCTTCCGATAGTATCTCTGCTCCTCTTCTGTCTCCTCTGTCTCTCCTCTTCCCTCCCTTCCCACGCCGTCCTCGACGCCTCTGAGATCCTCATCGACTCCGGCCATGTCTCCATGGCTCTCACTCTCGAGCTTGTCTCCCAAACCCAAAACCTAAAGACCTCCTCCCTCACCATCTTCGCTCCTCCCGACTCCGCCTTCTCCAAGTCCGGCCAGCCGGCTCTCTCTCTTCTCCAGTACCACTTTTGTCCCCTCCCTCTCTCTCTCCAGACCCTTAAGGCTCTCCCCGCCGGTACGAAGATCCCGACTCTGCTCTCTGGCCACGTGTTGATCGTCACCTCCTCGCCGTTCGATTCTCAAGTCTCGCTCAACAACGTCAAGATCACGAGCGGATCGCCGATCTTCAACGACGGATCTCTGATCATCTTTGGAGTTGAGGACTTCTTCGATCCCAATTTTCAAGTTCCCGGCTCGGTTCCCGCCCCGAAGTTCGATTCGACTTGTGAATCGTTGGCAATAGGGTTTCCCGGAGCTTCATGGTTTAACGAAGCCAGCGTGAATCTGAGATTCAACGGCTACTCTGCCATGGCGTCGATTCTCGATTTGCAATTGTTAGGGTTTGACAAGGACCGGTCCGCTACGATGACCGTCTTCGCTCCCACTGACCAGGCAATGTTGAATCGTCCTTCTAAGGACTCCTTGCCTTCAATATTTCTCCGGCACGTCGTTCCGTGCAGGCTTTTGTGGAGCGATCTGGTGGGTCTAAACGATGGGACGGTGTTGCCGACATACTCGGACGGTTTCACGATCACCATTACCAGATCGGGGAACGTTTTAATGCTCAATGGAATCCCTGTTTTCTACGCCAACATGCATTACAGCGACTTGATCGCAGTTCATGGCCTGAATGAGGTTCTCCTTCCGCAAGGAATAGCAGAATCGATAGAATCACAATCTTCGACTGGGACTGATGGACTGAAGATCGAGGATCTCATGCAGATGGAGAATATTAAATTTTGAGGTTAAAACATCTGTTAACTCATTGCTTAGTATATTCTGTGCATTTGAAGTACTGTGAATTGATTTTCTTTATTTTTCTGTGCATATGATCTAATTCAAGTGCCCCTATTAGCATATCTCTATACATGAGAAAGGATCATTTTGGAAAACAATTTGAGCCAGAATTTTTTAACGATTATTTATTTATTTATTTATAATTAACTTGACTACTTGAGCTTACTAAATACTAAATTTTGTAACATGTTGCAGAAGCATCCAACTTATAGTTCATAGTAATTGATTAGCTTGGTTCTGAATTCAATTGCAAAGACTTTTAACTGTTTGGTTCTACAACATCTTGGTACTGGAATAAAGTACAAACCATGCTTATTATGAACGAACTGAATAAGGCTTTTTTGTTCTCTGTTTCTTTGACACTTGCTTTCCCATTTTGCGTTTGAAAGTCTACACACTCTCCTGCACTTGAACCAATCCATAGATCTTTATCTTTACGCTTTCCTCCTTCCTGTACAATAAAGGCTTTTCTGTTTAGATCTTTTTAAGTTAGAACTTGTTTTGGCCTTCGAGAACTAATTAATGTTTGCTTTGGAAAACTAATAGGACTTCCATTGTGTTCATTTCCAATTGTTCCCATTTTCACTGCCTCTAGTAACCATAGATATTTATCATTCCAAGACATTAGACATAAATGCGTGTATTGGCATTCCGTGGGTGTTGGAAACCTTAAAGGTTAGGCTCTTAAAACATAGAGGGTAGGCTATAAGAGAGAGGCATTGGATTGTACAAGTCAGACACAAAAATAGGTAAAAGAAGAAAAAGAGCAAAGCTATCATCAGTTTGAAGGATGTTTGGATCCGCTTTGTTATTCATGAAGAAAGTCGTCCGGGTTCAAATTGTTGTAATTTAAGTCATATCTCTATTCTCAAAGCGTTTAGATTAAAGCTGTGACGTGGTAGAACAACCAAAAGATGGTCGTTTTATCTTTTGTTCTCTTATTATGTTCTTTTTTAATAAATCCTTCTCTTGGTCTCTAGTGATTCTTGTCAAATTCATGAATTAGCATTGAGCATCTTCTCCTGGTATCTTGATTTCGTTTCTTTACTTCGTTGGTTCTATTTTTTGATAAGAATATCGAAGATAATCATGAACGGAGAAAAAACACGTATAAAAATTTCGAACAATAGCTGTATTGCATTTTTCTTTACCATATATTAACAGGGTACATTGGAATAGACCGATAACTCTCAACTCAAAATGGAACTTCGCTCCACTTCGATTTTTTTCTTTTTTCTTTTATACACTGCTATCTGAAAACTAAATATATCGATATACCTAATCTTTCTATTAATTTTCATTACAACATCTCACACTTCAACTGGTGTATTTGACGATGACACTTGACTGTTGCTATCATTATTGTTCAAACTGCTCTTGTTGCTCCTGCCTTTCATCAACGAGGATAGTTTCACAAACACTTCCTCCCTTTGGGGGCGGTTTGCATAGAGAATCCAGAGAACAAGGCAGAGCAAGACCCCAACAGAAATCATGGCCAACCCCACATTTACCATCTTCAGATAATGGTCTAATGGAGGGCAGTAACTCGAAGTGATATTTCGGAATGTGTTGCGAACAAAATTGCAATCCTGAAGGCTTAGTAAAAGAGGGGTGTAGTGCTCAAGGGCATAGCTCTCATTAACTGCTGCTGTCAGCTGTGTGTAGATATCAGGGGTCACTCTTCCAACTGTGGTACAGATTCCAGCTGATGACACTTTGCATGTATAGTTCTGCCATACCTGATTAGAATTACAAAACCAAGTAAGGACTTGACAAGCATTCATGGTTTTGAGCATTAGGATTTAGAACAAAGAATTATCATGAAGGCGGAAAATGTTGAACAAATCAAGGGTAGCGAAGCATAAGTGTCATAATTCTATGTTCCTTATATGTGTTGGCCTTTCAAATACAATGTTGCATAGTTTAAAGTACTATGATGTGCTAGTAGGACCTTTTGACACTCAAACTTCGTAATAAAATGTTCTCTGTTGTAACATTACAAAGGTTTCAGGTGTGATATTTAAATATTACCAGATTTTTCTGCTTTCTTGAATACCGCAATGATCTTATGAAGTAAGCATTCTTACTACACCACCCCATGGCGTAATTTCGATCATTCCACTAAACTGGAATATGTCAAATTCTCTCGTTATATTAGCAAGAAGCTTCCGGAAATAAATATCAACTTTTACTTCCAAATGAAAAGTTGAAAACAGAATAAGACAAAATGAATCACCAAAACTCACGAGTCTTACCAGTGAAGCATTTGCAATAGTCACTTCTTGATCCCCACATTGGTTATCTTGCAAATGAGAATCAAATGGATAACAAAGAGGAGGCATCAAAGGTCCAGACTGGTTGTAGGAATAAACTGCACCCTCGGAGGGATTTGCGTTGGCATAGGTATAGATGAACTGGTTTACCACGCTTACAATGCCATTGATAGTTTGTTTACTCTGAGTGAGAGTCTGGTTTGTCGTTTTTTGGTCGACGCATGGAAGGATATTGCTAAGAGCTGTTTCTGCATGGGGATTTTCTACCCATTCTTGCATAGCCATACAAGTATCGGATATCGCACTGCAAAAGTCGCAAAAAAATAAAAAGAAAAGAATACTATAAGCTATTGCTGAGGGTGTTAATTAGTAAGAGCGTCCATAGAAGCATAAATTCAAAGCATTGAGTTGAGTTGATCATATTAACCCAAAAAAAAAAAAAAAAAAGAACAGACAAACAAACAACAAAAACAGAAAAACTTTGATTATCAGATGCACCATAGAAGAAGAATTATGGATAGCAAGTTGTGCCACACAGAGAAAGGAGTACAGACCTGCAGCCGGCTGAAACTTAGATGGTTATGTAATTATGCATTTCATCAAGTTTCTAATTCAGCAAAATCACGTCAAAAGAGCATATATATAAGAAAGTGTAACAAACATATCTTGAACCAAGAAAAGGCTTCTTACTTGTTGAGGATTACAAAAAAACCACAAAGAATGAATGTAATAGCCACAAGTAACCATCCACTGATTATGAATCTGCAATAATAAATAGATATTGTTAGATTAAGATGGCTGAAAGCTTCAGAAGGTAAACTAGAAAGAAGCAAACTTTTAAAAAAAATGTGAACACAACTTACATATGGATTGCATGTTGATAACCAAGGACAGAGAGAACTGCAGCAAGATACATCAATAAATTGTCAAGAAGAGAAGAAACGGATTCCGGTGAATTGGAAAAAAAAAATGGGAAATGAATATTGTTAGTGATTTTTATACATACCAAGACCGATCAAAGCCAGGACAAGCATTAGCGCTGCCACAGCAATCAAAGCAGAACGCCTGATATAATATTTCAAGATTAGCTCCCTATCTGACATCTAGTATGAATAGAAGCTTTTAAGCAGAGGTAGTCCACAAAGTCAAAGAATGGCATACACAAGATTGAAGACTTTTTTTATTTTGATTGAATTTTCACTTGTTTTATCCGTCAGTGTATCCGCTGCGGTATTTAAATCCACATTCAACTTGTCAATATCGTCCATGATATCCGAAGGGAGGAAAACCTGGGCTACGTTGATGTCCTTAGCGAGTGACAGATACTGTGTGACATTTCTCAGGATTTGTACGGTGTAGTCTGACTGGTTTACAACATAATTCAGAGTATGTAAGGCTTCACCATGAAATTCGTCCTGCCCGATGGAAAGAAGGATGCATCCAATCCTGCGCAATAAAAAAAATGGCATCATGACAAAGGAAAATCATATGAAGGCAAAAATTCATAAGAAGGCTTGAAGAAAAAATTATGTTATCAAGGAATTACGCTGCAGCACAGGTGAAGACTAAAAGCAAGGTAAGACAGATCTTTTGTGAAAGCTTCGATCCTTCGCCCTTAATGTTTATCCTCCACCCACAGCAATGATGAATCACAAGAACTATACCAAAAGAAATCAACCAAAGCACGGAGAGAATGAAAGCAGCAGAGCCAGTAAATCCAACGGACTGCAGACAAGTAGTTATCAAGGTATAATCAGATTAGAAAAAGTGAAAGCAGAAGATAAATAACAATCACAATTCTGATACTAGTCTTCATGACGTGAATTGAAAACAATACAAAATCACAATGCAAAATCTAGCTTTATCCGAAGAAAAAAAATTATATTTCATCGCAAAGATAAATGAACCTCAATATTTGCATAAATCAATTAGGGAATTTTTACATTGCTACCATTATAAGGACTTCTTCCAATCGTGTGCTACCAAACGCCTAGAATGTTTAGCTTTGGACATTTGGGACCAAGAAAACTACTAATTTTGTCACCCCAAAGTGAAAATCCTTACACTACTGTAACAAATATGTAACAGGTGATTCCTTTTCAATGGAATTTCTTTGAAACAATATTTTTGGAAACAATATTTGTCAATGAAACATCGCATATTCCACATAGCGATTCACTTTCATCAACTTATAATCAACGAAGTGTTGCCTTAAAAAAAAAAAAAAAAAAAAAAAAAAAAAAAAGAAGGGGGAAAGAACGGGCGTCAAATTACATTTCCAAAGCCGAGCTTTTCAGTTGATTAAAAAAATCACTAAAACTGAATTCATAGAACAAAATCATCACAATTTTTATTGCAACTTATATTTAGCTCTATTGAACTTACAGCCCAGTAGTGTCTACTGGTGATGTCCCAGCCACCTCGATACCGCTTAAAACCACAGAGAATGTCCGGTCTGTTCGTCCTGTTCGCCGCCAACACAAGGGTGGCCTGTGGTCGTTCATGGCTTGCAGGACCTGGGGCTTCAGCAAGAGCCAAGATTTCGTTCTTCCATGGCCCCAGATTCTCTTGCCCTGCAAATTGCCAATCAACAACACATTTTCCAGTCAAATTACAAAAACCCCATTTCCAAACTTGGCAAAAATTACAAACAAGGACGTTTCTTGAAAACTTTGTAGCCATTAACATAACCCAACCAAAAAGAATCTTTATAGGTTCTAACGGAAAAAGAAAAAAAAAAGAAAAAAAATTGACTTGTTTGTCTGCTTGGTTCGCTCATCACGCATAAAACTTAGAACCAATATTCTATTATCATTATCCATCTAAATTTTAGCCTAAACATGTAAATTAATCATTACGAAGCTCCTCATTCTCCACCAGCTTTCCCAGGAACCAAACAAACCAATGCCTAAAGAAAACAGGACCCCAAAAAATCAAATTTACCAAACTAACCTAAGATGAATTTTTGATGATCTTTAATAGCTCCATTCTCAGCTGAGATGACGCCCAAGAACAGCAAGAAGAAGCATAATGAAGCGGTCACAAACAAAAGCTTCATTTGCCGCTAGTTTCTCTCTCTCTATCTGCATCAAACAAGATTTAGCACGAATTTCCGCAATTAAAGGCAACACATTTCCCAAATTTAGGGGCTGTCCAAAACCCAAATCTCAAAACTTCGAGACAGAGAGAGAAAGAGGCGGAGAAGAGGAGAGACAGAGAGTTCAATTTTTTTCAGTGGTCACCGTGTGGTTAAACATTTCTTGCTTTGCCGACTCATTAACAAGCATATATAAGAAGAAACACGGAAGCTCTGAAGAAAAAAAAACATTCGTACATGGAGAGAGAGAATTTTTAGAGAGAGAAAGTCACATGGTGGGGGCAACTGAGGAAATGAGAAAGAGAGAGAGAGAGAGAGGAAATCGAAAAAGGCGGGTATTAAAAAAAAAAAAAGATTGAGAGCTCAGATTCTACTGTTTATGCTCCTTTCCGGACTGATACTATAACGGCGTTAAGCAAAGCACTACTGTTACTTTTTTTCGTTTTTTTATTATTATTATGCCATACTTCCACCTTTTATTTGTCTTTTTCTGCTTTTTTTCTTCTCTCTCTTCTTTTCTACTTTTTTACATTTTTTGCTTTGTTTTTTTTTTCAGTTTAGGACCACAGATAGAGATATTTATTGTTCTGACTAATTGGAAGAAAATAAAAAAATCTACCACTCTCAATTTTTTAGGCTGTGTTATTCTAGAAAATGAATAAACCCATGAAGAAATATCAAAGAAAAAGAGAAACTAGCACTTGGTCGGATCAGTCGGATCTCCGACCTAGTGGGTTCGGATTTCAAGAGAGTGAGAACGAGACGAAATTAGTTATTTATTTATTTATTTATGGATTCTTGAATTATGATTTATTAATAATATAGTAACTAATTGTTTTTCATAATGGATTGTGGTGGAGATCTATTGTGTTCAGGTGCAGTGTATACATCAGTGAATCTGGGATTGACAATGGTATCACATCGGATTGGTTAGAGATAGGTGGGGCCCGAGTGAGACTCTTGGTGGCTTTCATGCATGTGTCGCAGGTTCAAAAAGGTTCATCATTTGTTTTGGTGAATGTCTTTCAGCGGATTAAGGAAGTTGTTTGCACATATAAAAAGTTAAAGAAAAAAATTAAGGTTACCTTTGGCAGCACTGTGTTAATTATATAATTGAAATTATTACAATGTAAAATTTTTTTATATTATAATATAAAATAAAATTAAGCTACAGTTCTCATATGTTATAATAAAATTTATAATTGGTTGTCCAACCAACCTTAAATAATTTATTTTAAAATGGAATTTGGAAA
This sequence comes from Artocarpus hirsutus, assembly GCA_946598075.1. Taxonomy (NCBI): domain Eukaryota; kingdom Viridiplantae; phylum Streptophyta; class Magnoliopsida; order Rosales; family Moraceae; genus Artocarpus; species Artocarpus hirsutus. Next base: position 29,547 of record CAMOHE010054151.1, on the reverse strand, counting down.
TATTTTTTTCCCCTTAAAAACACTAGGTAATGAAAGTAATTATTTAAGATCCTTAAAGAGCTAAAGATCTTCCATTCTTATAACTTATAATGACATTTTACCTGTTACATTTTAAATATATTTTAAGTGTTAATTACATGTATTCTTTATCATTGCCCAACACTATTAATCAAAAGTATTGCAAATAATTTTCCATTTAATTTTTGCTCCCACTGAGATTAAAAATTTCATAGATGCACCCATTGAATTTTTTTCTTTTTTGATTTTATTTTTATATTTCTTCTATAAACAACTTTATTCCTTTTACTCATGCTCTATTGTAATATGTTTTATGATTTATATATGTGAGCTTTTTATTAAATCCTACATTTTATGGTTCTAAAAAAACCTATACTTTATATTTCAAATTGTATCAAATTGACACCTTTACAGTTCAAGGTTAAAAGTTGATTTTGACTATGAAAAAGTTCTAAATATTCCGACATTTGACAATTTTTCCTTGTTCTTTTTGTTTTTAAGGGCATAATTGACCAGTGACCGACGAAATGTAAGAATTGAGAATAATTAAGTTTGAAATCTAAATGTACAAATATGATAAATTGCAACATATAAGGTATTAATTTTTTATAACCTCAAAATGTAACGTTTAAAGATTAAAAAAAAAAAAAAAAAACCTTTTATAGTTGTGTATCCTTATCAATCCGACCAAGATTAGATTAAAGCAACAAGTATGCAATATAAGAATTTTTCTATGCAAAAACTCGATGTTTCAAGACAAAACTTTATTGGTAGTTTTTTTTCATATAGTAAAATCTCTATATATATATATTTGGTAGTTCTTGAAATATATTATACTATAATTTTTTTATATATTTTTCTAGTTATTTATGTTTGAAAAATAATTAGTACTATCATGCTCCCACTGAGGTTGAATGCAAGCTCTACCACAGTTTAAAATCACATACATATCTTGATAAAAATATTATCAAAACTCGTATACTATATTAAAAAAAAACTTCGTCTTTTCTATAAGAGTTCATTACAAATTTTGGATAAAGAGTGAGGCCCTTTAATTGAAAAAAAAAAAAGAGCAAAAAATCTTCTTTTTTCAGTCTTAAAAAATCATTAAAGACAACCAATTACCAAACCAAACATGGACACTCTTAATAAACGAAATGAAAATGAGGAAATAATAATAATAATGATAATAATAATAATAATTTAAAGCTAAAGCCAAGCTTTTTTCCCTCTGAAACATGAAATTGGCATTGTTGGGTGGGGCCTTTGGTTGGAGGTGAGTACTGAGTACTCTGCATCACGAGTGACACGTGGGACTCCCCTATTGCCTACAATTACAATCCCTTTTTTCCTTTGCCTTTTGCACCGATTGCCTGGGTCCCACCTTGGCACCGAACGTCTAAAAAAGGCGGAGTAATACTCGTGTCACGTGCGCGGCGCGTGATCGTTTGGGGGAGCGCAGAATGCGGATCAATCATTTCACACTTAATCTCATGTCCGTGGGGCGCGCCAAATGCTATAAGCTCGGGTCATTCATCTATTCAAGTAAGCTCGATAGTCTAGCATATTTTCCCCGTAAATGGTACCTTATTTTTTATCATTTTGGTATTTTGAATATTAAAAAAGCATCATTTTGATATACGATTGTTTAAAAAATATTCAAACGGTATTTTATAGTTTTTAAGAATATTATTTTAGTATAATGAGTTTGCATTTTAATTTCAGATTTCGATTTCATCTTTTTATCAATGAATCTCAATTTAATCTTGTAAAAGTATAATTAAAAACTAAACAAAATTCATCAAATAAAAGCATCCATATGGATTTATTTTTTATATTATTTATATTTGTCTTCATTTATAGCTTAACAAAGTATTTTAGGGTTGATTAATAAAAGGGTAAGTTTAAAAGTTTATGTCACAAAACTAAAGGGTATTGTTTTGATATTTTTCATACAATAAAATACCAATATAATGTTTCTCTAAAACATAGGATACCAAAATGATAATATATTTTTATAATTTTTTTGTCATCTCATTTTAGTCTACGACTTTCAAAATGGTCCAAATCTTATGCTTATAAAATATGGTATTTTACTAAAAAAATGTGAAATATGATATTTCATATTTTGTTAGTAAAATACTATATTTCAAATATATATATGATTTCGATGCAAAAATATAAAATAGCATTTTGTTAGTTGAATATTAATCATATTTTGTTCTTTGTGGGTTAATTGCACAAATGGTCCTTTAGGTTTACTTTCAGTCCCATTTTAGTCCCCAATGTTTAAAAAATATTTTGGTCTTTAATCTTTTATTTTATTTCAGTTTTGGTCTCTCTGTTAGTTAGATGCTAAATATTTAAACGAGATATTCTTAAAATGTCCCATTTTGGTATCTAACTATTATTTTGTTTCACTTTTAGTTCCTAATCTATTATTTTGTTTTGACCCCTCCATTAGCAAAGAATTATTAAGGATAAAAATTCAAAAAAAAAAACTAAAGTAAGAACATAAATACTACAATTTTAATTTACATAACTAAAAAATAATTTATCATATTGTTTTTTACATGAACTTTTTTTTTTTTAAAAAAAAAAGTAAAGTTGAATATTTAATATTAGTATACAAAATATGCTCATGTATATGTAATAACTATGATGTTTAGAATGATAATTATCAAGCATAACATGTACATATAGATATATATATGTATATATATGTATATATAAATCATAATGCATAGCTTTTTATTTAAAATGCATGATTATCCAATACTTATATATTGGTATTAAGAATTCAACTTATTTATTTTTAAATTGAAATTCATCTTCAGATAATAAAATTGTTCTTTCTAATTACATTTATCAAAATACTCATATTTAGTTTTTCACTTTAAATTTTTTAAATTTTACTCCTTCATCACTTTTAGTCGTAACAAAAAAACTAAAAGTGCAACAAAGTAATAGATCAAATGGGACATTTTTAAAGTTTTCTATTAAATATTTAACACCCAACTAATAGAAGGACTGAAAATAAAACAAAGTAATGAATGAGGGACCAGAATGGGCTTTTTTAAATATTAGAAATTAAATCAGGATTGAGGGTAGAGCTCAACGATCATTTGTGAGATTAACTTTCTTTCTTTAACATCCAAAACAATAAAAAAGGCTAAAACTAAAACAAATTGATAGGTGAAGTATTAAGTTAGAAATGTTTTACAACTGGGGGAATAAAGTGAAATTGATAGTAAAAGTTGAATAGCATTTCTAGAATTCATATTTTTATTAACAAAAAATAATGTCGATGTTATATTGCTCTTTTTTCCCCCTCAAACTTTGAGAATTGAGATCCACCAAGAAACAAAAAGAATCAAATCTAATTTTAATAAGATAATGAATTAATTTTTTATGGTCTTATTAAGAGAGTGTTTAGTAATATAGTTAGAACTAAAATACTATAGCATGTGAGAGTTTTATACTATAACAAATTTTTGCTTTACATTATAACATATGAGAACTTTATACTATAATAGTTGAAACTTATTAGTTCCAGCTAGATTTGTCAAACGAAGCCCAATATAACTCTAACGGTCATAACCTATTGGTCAAGCAGATCTCTTGATTAGGGCTGTTAAATATCAAATTAGTATAAAAAAATGTACAACACTACATCTTTGTACAGTATTTCCTAATATTATAGATAAGCTTTTAGAAATTAGTGACTTCAATGATAGAATTGTATCCCATTTATATGCGTTTTCAATTGGAAATGACTCGTTACATAATGTCACTTGCTATAAATCATCATGGTATTAAACAAATTGAGAAAATTAGGTATCTCTTTCCGTTTTAACTCATGTTTTTAGTTTTATGCTCTTTTCTTCTAATTTTGTTATTCTTAATTTGATATATGGTAGGAGAAAGTAAAGGCTTTATTAAAGAAATAACAATAAATCTTTATCTGTCTAATGAGAGGGCATTTCTTTAGATTTTTTTTCAAATTTAGTAGAAAACTTTTGACCCACGTCATAGAATATTTCTTTAGCGAAAGAAATTATAACTAAATAATAAAGTCTTCTATTCAAAAAACAAATAATAATAATAATAATAATAATAATAATAATAATAATAATAAAGTCTTCTCCATAGGAAGAAAGATCGATGCCTGATTATACCTTATGTATATTTTAGTTGACTATACCATATGAGATATGTGTGCAAATTAACTATTAGGGTATTTGTAAAGTGTGATTAGAACAAAAAACTATAGCATAGGAAAGCTTTATATTATAACTTATTTTTTTAATCAATATAACATATGAGAGCTTCGCATTATAACAACCAAAAGTTTTGGTTAGAATTGATTTTGCTAATATGTTTAATTTCCAAGCGATGACGTTTGTTTTGTAATTTATGTCGGTTTGTATGGTCGTTGGTTGGAGGCTAAATTTGTGTGGTTGCCGGTTGGAGGCTTAACTTATCATAGAAATCATATTTATTTTCAGTATAAAAATCTAGAGTTTGAATCTCTTCACTTTTTCGGTTCTTACAAACAAAAAAAAATTGCATGTTTAATACAACCGTAATTTCACACGCACCTGAAAGCTAGGAGGTGATTTCCCTTCAAGATAACAAAATTAAAAATAGGAATACCAAATTCAAATATTTGGCCAATTCATCAAGCAAGAATATAGAAAGAAAAACCTCAAGGAAGACACAAGATTAATGAGAATATAGCTAAAATAGTAGTCGTAAGAGATATAGGTAAATAATGCGGTCCTTGTCGACTAAACGATTTTCAACTTTGAACGCTGAATTCTCAAATATGTGGAACCAAAATGTACGTTAATATATGCGTCGACGTTAGCTTGGCTTGCCCGTCTTAAATGGAGTAGTTCGAAGTCTGCGTCAAAATAAACACTGACTTGTTTTTATTCCTTTGTTGAACCTATCCATTTCCAATTCGTGTATTTCCGGAAAAGAAACCGAAAATGAAGAAAAGAACAAAGCAGCTATCCAATTTAGATTATTATTTTTTAGTCCCTTTCGTGAGGCAAAAGACAAACAGACAGAATGTGTGTGTGTCTATATATATATATATATATATATATATACACACACACACACACACATATTATATTTATACCACATTTTTTGTTGCATGACATAAAATAGACTTGGGTATCTTTTATTGCATGTGATGGCTGCGACCCTGAGTTTTTTCTTGAAGATCAATATATATTTAACTTTTATTCAATTAGTCGAATCTTGGACTTGACTTGCGGTGTTTCTAATGGTGAATAATTAGTTGATCCCTTTTTAAAACAAATTGATTTAAAATTGATAGATCTTTTATTTTCACAAAATTAATATGTTGTTATTTAAGACTACGTGCTTAGATCCAAGCGGAATAACGGTGTAGATTTCATCGTCTATTTATATAGAAATTGACAGCTTACAAAGTTTAATTTTCAAGTTCTTAACCTAAGTGTACAATGATAGAGCCAGAACTTTTTGTCAATAAAGATATTATGGAAAAAAATTAGGATAGCTTTATTTAACGGACATAGTAATATATATATTTTGAATATTGAGTGGAGGCATAAATTATAATTTTTCTAAAATAGAGGTATAATAATATATTTTAATTATTTAGTGCTCAAAGCATGGTTATAATTCTTCTTACGAAATGGGGTACAACTAAAAATTGAAGAAAAGATGTCAGGTGAAAAACTAAAATCTCAGAAGTTTAGTGCCGCTCTTCTACTGCAAGAGGTGAGGTATAATGGTATATATGTTTGATAGAGTCAAGTTAAAAATGGAATACTTCACTTGTCAGCATTTACACTCACATGGTTAAAAAGTAATTTAATCAATGAATACAATATCTATATATTCATTCTTGTTAAGATTTCAATCGCGTAATGTTTTTTGTAGATTGATTAATTTTTATAGCACAAAATAGTAATCAACTATACGATGTAAGTAGGCTATTATGATATGATTCATGTATCAATTACCATTAAATTAAACAACATGAAATAAAGGATGATCATTTGGATCCGATCGTGGGAATGGGAGTGGTGTGGTAGATCAATGTGAGTTTGCAAAAGTAAATAGGTTTGCCAAGCGACACAAAAAGATCATGGCTAATATGTTTGGCATGTGGGAATGTGATCAGTTTGCGTATGAATATATATATATATATATATATATATATATATCTATATGTAATTCACTTCTTGAATTCCTTTCTAAAAAATTACCAAACGATGCATTTCTTGAGTGTCACATAAAGTAAGGTCACATGGATGATGATCAGGTGTAAGAAGCCAAGAGATTCTAACTTATAATTTGGCTTGCAATGCACCAAACCAATTGACACCTGGCATCGTAGCATTTCTCTCTTTTTTTCTTTTGTTCAAAAAATAGACACACACACACATGCATACATACACAGTGACAGAGTTGAAAATATTTTCAATACCACACTAAAAAAATTCAAGATTACATGTTTCAACTATTGAGTGGAGTATGGCTATAATTCTTCTTACAAATTGAGGGTATAATTGAAATTATTTGGGCACAATTAAAATTATACAAAAATTAAGGTAAAAATTAAAATTTTAAAATGTGAACGAAGGCGTGTACCCCACCTTCATAAATGATGCTCTACCTTTGTATGTTCTTTGTATGAATGCGTCTACCGTGAGGAAGGTATTTTTCATGAGAATGACGTAGTTATTGTTGAAGAATATTACATAAACCATTGGTTGAAAAATACAAGTTCTGTCCGATATGTGTTCGAAACTTCCTAATTGTATGATGCATTCTTTTTCAAAAGAAAAAAAAAAAAATCGAAAGCTTTTTATTGAGGTTATAATGCCAAAAAACCCGCATTCTTGGGAAGAGTTGTAGTGGAGAATACTGGTTAGAACTGTCGGATCAAAAATTAAAGATCCAAAATGGCCTGTTACAATAGAAACGAAAATGAAGACTGACATGCCTGATTATACACTAAACGAAAAGAAAAAAAAAAAAAAAGCATTCTTAAAATCAATCAACGCCGGTGTTCATAGAGGGGCCAGGCAATCGGGTTCATAGGGCTCAATGGCGTTCTCTAGGGCTTTGGCGATGTTCATGGGAGCCGACGATGAGATTCGTGGAGGCTGGCAATGGGGTTCGCAGCGACTGGCGTTAGGCTTCGTGGGTGTTGAGCCATCATCGTCAAGAGAAAAGAACAACCCATCCGGCCTCCAACCACCACAGGCTCCGCCGCCACTTCCACCATGCCTTCTCCTTCCTTTGTACCGTTATGGATGTTGGGCCATCACCATGCCTCCTCCTCCGAAAACGCCCTTGCTCTTCGCGTTGTCGTGGGTGTTGGGCCATCACCATGCCTTCTCCTCCGAAAATGCCCCTACTATTTGCACCGATTTCCTTGCTAGCCTTTCAATGGTCGTCCTGTAGCCTGACGGCGGTCGGTCTGAGAACGCTGGTGAGAAGTTGCCAACAATCCCCATGGACGCGTCACACTTAGATTTTAGTCAAGGTTTGGAATTGTTTTGAATCAAGGGATAGGATTAAAATTTTTAAGAAGTTAATGGTTGAGATTTTTTTGTATAAAAGTTTTTATTTTTAAATATATTAAAAAGAAATAATTCAATGTGTGTGAACTTATCAAGCTTTTTTTTTTTTTTAACATTAGAGCGAAATCCAATAGACAATAATATTCTCCACCAATGAAGAATTTTAACGTTCTCCACCATAGGCTCATCTTATTTAGTTACAACCTTTCTAATAATTATCAAATAATATAAAATATATAAAAAAAAAAAAAGTTCTAGCAACATTGCCCCAATCGACAACCGAAATCAATGGTCCAAAACTGTGCTCTCATGAATACAAAAATAGATACAACTATATTTGATTGTAACCTTTTCTTGATATAATAACTACAACAAATAACAAAAAATGCTAAAAAGGTCAACAAAAGAGTCCGATAACACTGAAGTTGTTTGATATTATTTTCAAAATAAATGAAAATGTTTTTGTTTTGAAAAATAAAATTTTTTTGAGAATTTGCTGAAAGCATTTTTAAAATTTTTCCTTGAAAAACATACGAAAACATTTTCAAAAATTTTGAGAATAAAAACAAACAAACCAACTGTCTCATTCAACAATGAAAATAAGGCCATAACTTAGAGGAGGTGGAGGGCTCACAACCCACCCACATTGAAAATCGCAACATGGAGGCCGCCATCCATATTGAAATTGCAACCTGGGGGTCTCAACCTCCGTGGAGATAGAATCATGACATCCGTAATCACGATGTCACAACCCAAGGTAGGTTACAACCCACCATTGCAATCTAGGGTGGCGGATGAACCCCACACGTCAACAATGACAAAGTTATCCTCCTTTTTTGTTTCTGTTCCAAATTTGATTCTTTCTTCTTCTTTTTTAAGTTTTTACTAAATATGGTGTAAATGCTTATTTGAGCTTGCTTATTTTTTACCGGCAGGTGCAGATTTAATAGAGGGAATAAAAAAAAAAAAAAGAAGGAAGCTTCATCAATGACGATAAGCAGTCTTCCTCATCATAGTTGTGTTTTTCCTAATTGCATTCAATTGATTAAAAAGGCTCACACTTGTTTAGAGTTTATGACCTAGGGGTAAGATATTCATGTTTCTTTCAGCTGTAATTAATACCAAATAAGAAGGCCCTTATGATCTCTCTTTCTTTCTTCCTACCATAGAACAATAGATTTTAGCTTAAATGATCACAAATTAACCAAATGGGGGGTGGGGTGGTGATGGGACAAGCTGATACAAGGGACCAATATAGTTGTAAGTACAGTCCAGCTTATAGAAGATCACGTGTCATCTCACCATCCATTATCATCTCAAATGTCCTAATTCGGTCCAACAAGTTTAAGTGGATTTTTCTCATATGGGGTCTATTCATCCAGTACAGCCCATCCATCGTAAGATCTAGGATTATATAATATTTTTCTATATCTTTTTTATCCCACCATGTATTTAGGCATGTGATTTTCGATGTAACCTAGAACTAATTTATAGCTTCACCCCAATTTCATTCACATATTTATGAAGGGACTCCTTAGCATCTCTTTCAGTAAGCACCAAGGAAATTGAACTTCTTCAATAAATTGCAAAGAGAATTTTATCTTTGAGATGACTTCTTAAGATCCAAAATGTCTTTTACCATCATAGATTGTTAATGAGACATCTTAATCCAAGAAAGAGACTGTCGGTACATTGGTACTTTAATTATATACAAGTTTTCATGTCAAAAAGCCAATTTATGCTTCGAATTGCAATATTGGAGAATATCAGGAAGGAACTGTGTACAAGTAAACTAGTTGTGTACACATACACGCAGACACATAAATATGCATTCATCATTGCCATTAGCAATAATTGCCAATTGAGTAGAAATACGGAGAAACTCTTCTATTTTATCGACAAGACTCAAATATGTGACTTTACTTAAGAAAGATGAGGCTCCTTACCACCCCATTTCAAAAGTTGTTGGTAAAATATGACGCAGGAGAAAACTTTAAATGCAATCAAAACGACAATTTGAAACCCTTAACTTATCTTTAAGGAGAAGTGGGGTCTCCACTCTTACATGTTCCTTGACTTTTGGCCTTGTTAATGTTTAGCCGCTACTAATACTTCTATTTTTACTTTTATTTAGCAACACAGTTAAAATAAAAAATTAAAACGAATTTATTATTTTTTAAAAACTGTAGCTTTTTTCATATTGTAGTATATAAAAACTTTTTACTATATATATATATATATAAACTTTTTTCTATATTAGAGCAACATGTAGTTAGAACCGCACTAGTAAACAAAGCCACTATATGGTTAAGCTAAATTATAATAATCATTCAAAGGATTTGCCAATCAAAATTAGCTTTTAAGCATATTTCATGGGCAATTAGCGCCGAATGTGCAGGAAGAAAGCCATATCTTTCTGCGATATTCCTTCTTACTTTTTTGACTAATAAGGGACAAAAAAGTTGTGCCTGCAAAAGGTTAAATGCGCTAGAAAAAATGCTACCTTTATCAACTAATCCATAATCCTATTAAAATTTGTGCTCTTGGCCGACTTGAGATCTTTTCACATCTCAAGATAAGGAAATTTCCGAGGAATGAAATACAGCTATATACGGTCCTTTATCTGAACTAAACAAAAGCATAAATAATCTCTTAAAGCTAACGGAGATTGAATTTTTAGGGTTGTGATTCTATTTTAAAAAAAAATAATTTGTTGATTGGACGGAGACAATATTCTTATAAAATTTAACTTTTTTTAATATTTAAATGATACGTGACACGAGTTTATTTTACTCCTGATAAAAATCTTTATAACTAGCTTACAATAAATGTCGTTCATTTTGGATAATATGAGTTTCAAAGACATGAACATTAACAATGATATCTATATATGTTTATAGATATATACATATATATAATAAAAAAGTTCTAGAGAGAGTGAGAACGAGAAAGAGAAAAGTAGAAAGAGAGAGAGTGTTGAGGCCGGTAGGCCTGCGTGTCGTTGGTCCGTTGGCCGTCGTTTCTTGATCGGAGGGTTGTCGCTGGGCAATCTACGTGGTGTTGGGGTTCGTACCGCTAGGAAAGAGGGTTTTCACTCGCGTCCGAGTTTGGGCGTAAAGATGCGCGAGGAAAGACTTCCACACTTGATCTGAGTCCAAGATCGAGGAGGGAGGAGCCACTGTCATCGACGACGATCATGGGAGTCTCATATCTCCTTTGAGATTGAGCAAGGTTGGACGGCTATGGGAGAGGACTCAACCGAGTGGGGCTGTTGCGGGTTGGGCGGATTTCACCTTCTGTCAGCGTCGAGGGTCCTGGCCATGGTTGAGGGTGGGTTTTTGCCACTGAATGGGTTCATGTCACTAGGGGAAGGTGCGCTGAGGTATCAGGTCTTGCCAGGGGGTTGACCATGGAGTGGTCATGGGTGCTCTTCGATGGGCAGGTGGCCAAAAGTGGGTGGTTGGTGTTGAGGAGCCTCGGATTCGTAGATCGTGGTAGAGGCTGTTTTCTGGTTTTGTGCTCATTGTTGTTTTTTTGTTTTGGGTTTGTTGTAATAAAGGTAGTGGTTTCCCCACTAGCCTTCTATGTTGTGTTTGCGGTCTATGTTTGGTCTAAAGGCTGGTTTCTACATTCCTCTTGATTTGTTGGGTGGTGTATTAAGTTATGGTTAGGTCAAGGTGTAGTGCTTTTCTGTGATCATTGGGATCATTGGTTGTATGAGTTTAGCTCTGTCTAGAGTTAAGGCTTCATTTTGCTCCGTTGATCAGTGCATGGACTCTCGGATAGCTTCTTTGAGTCTGCTTGTATGGCTTGTTTTAGTTTAATGTTTTCCTCCGATTGAGGGCCTTAACTATCAAAAAAAAATATATATATATATATATATATATGTAGAGCAAAATGAGCTTGTTATTTCAATTGGTAAAGTCTTTTTAAGGCCATTTTGGAATTGTTTTAGCTTTTGGGAAAAAAAATTACAATACATAACCAAATTATTGTTATAAAATTAAAATTTAACACAATATGTAAAATATTGTTAAATGTCTTTAATGACACATTAATTATTTTAATGATATCATATTTTATACTCTATAATTACATAGTTTCAGTTGGCAAAGCCATTTTAAGGCAATTTTGGAATTGTCTTAGCTTTTGAAAAAAAATACACATGACCAAAATATTGTTATAAAATTAAAATTTAACACAATATTTAGAATATCTTTAAAATGATTTAATGACACACATTACAAGAAAAGCTACATTTAACGATATATTATTTACAACATGTAGTTTTTAAATGTTGTTGAAAATTATATACAACGATATCTCCAACAAAGATGTAGTTAATAACATTTAAAACAATAATTAACAACATCTATTAGATGTCGTATTAAAGGTCTCCTTTTAACGACAACAGTTTAGTGTCGTTAAATTATTTAACGACAAGTAGGAGATATCGTCAAAGCCTTAGAGATTCCACGATATCCCTTATAGTTGACATCTTGATCAATGTCATCTATAAGGGGTGTCGTAGAATCTCCAAGGCTTTGACGACATCTCCTACTTGTTGTTAAATAATTTAACGATACTAAACTATTGTCGTTACATATATATAGATGTTGTTAATTATTGTTTCAAATGTCGTAAATGACATCTTTGTTGGAGATGTCGTTGTATGTACTTTTCAACGACATTTAAAAACTATATGTTGTAAATAATATGTCGTTAAATGTAGTTTTTCTTACAGTGACAATAATTTTTTTAATGATATCATAATTTGTACTCTATAATTACATAGCAATTATTTTAATGGTATCATTTTGGACCATTTGCAGAATATTTACAATCTGAAGATCATATTTTAAATAAATAAATAAATATATTTAGGCCATGTGTCAAACATTGCTTTTCCTTTTTTGTTTTTAATATTTTGAAAGTTATTCTTCTAATTTCTCCACAAACTCCAGTAGACATGCATTTATTTTGTGAAAGGTGCAATAGTTTTTATGCTAATAGAATTTGGATGGTGTTTACCAACTCTAGAATTATTTCAAATTGGCTCTTTAATATCGAATCAAAACTAGAGATCAAATTTGTCCTTGTCATGGTTGTAGAATTTACAAGAAAATAGAGTACTCTCATGCCTCCTAGCGGCCTCCTGTTCTGTAACTCCAAAAATAACAAAAATTATTTGAGGAAGGGGAAAAGAATACAAGATGTTAGCTCAAAGTTCTACAGAGCCCAATAGCTTTACTCGAGGGGAAAAAAAAAATGCCAATCATAAATATGTCACCGTTCATCATCCACTTAAATCTACACATAGGTGGTTCTTCACCTGTCACGTTTATATAATGCTGGTCTGAAGTTCTGCGAAACCTAATAGCTAATTAGACGTGTCGATGGAGACGTTTTACGTGATTTCGCTATGAAAATCTTCTTTTCTTTAAAAAAAAATAGTAGTTTCTAGTCTCTGCGCACATTAGCAATCGTGCGCTTGGTTGGCTTCTGCCTATTTGCTTCTTTAGTTCAATTCTTGACCAGCAGCGTGCGTTGCGTGATTCTACTGTGTTTTTTGCACTTGACTGGGTGGACAGTTGACCGGGCATGATATGCTGGAGAAGAAGAAGAAGTCTTTGCTGTTGGTTACCAAAGCCCGCCTCTAGATGAGACGACTTAGCCTCATTCTTGGCGCTCTGGTTGAGCCGCTTGTCTCTTTCCTCTTGATTTTTTCTCCAAAAAAAATGTTAATCGTGTCACCATTTTCCACTTAAGTCTCCAACCAATAAACACTAGCAATATGTACTACAGTATAAGGTAGCAGGTTGTGTTCAACCGGCCCTGCAATGGTGGCTGAAAATTATCACGCTTTGGGAGTAAAGTAACATCTCCTATCTTTCTGTCCCATAAATGGCTGTCGTTGTCCCAGCATGTTTCACAATGATATGCATTGCTCTCAACACATGGAAATTGATCCTGTCCATGCCTCATTTAATTTTCCTTCACGAAAACAAAATTTGTAACTAGTATGAACAACTACATTCATTCACGGTGGCCCGTGCTTTTAACCCATTTATTCAAGGGCTATCACGCCTAACGCGATAAATAAACAAACAAAAGCGTGAATACATCATATCATACAACTCTTTGTCATACCGCACTCTTCAAATGTGCTCGTACGAACATAACATGATTAATAAACAAACAAAAGCGAGAATGCATCATATCATACAACTCTCCGTTATACCACACTCTCAAAGTGTGCTCGTACAAACATTTCTCTAGTACTAACATTTCTTATCAGTAAATATTGCGCTAGTTATGTTATGTATGCCATTTGAAGATCCAAATCGATTTCGTTTCCAATGGTTCCTCATGGGTGGTGGCTTTGCTACCATAAAACGTAACATGGTGCTATTTTGGAGTACAATTACTTACGTTGAGAAAAAAATATCCCCAGTCCCCCACCACTTCCATTGACTGGGCAAGCTTAAAGAATTTATTGAACAAAATATAAAAATAAAAACACACCATTTTTTAAACTTACTTTTTATAATTATCGTATAAACATGTTTTATTGTGTAAATAAAAGTGTTGCACGGCATGGAATTTTCTCTAAAACACAAACTTTTGGCCATCTCAATTTGCAACAATTGGCCCACTGCTGCCAGGTTTTCTTGACCTTAGATAAACATTTATAAGGGGAAAGGGGATATATGGTTCATAAATTTCTTATGAAATTTACTTTTTATAAATGTTATACATGTTTAAATATAACACAAGTTAAACATATAATATGAGTAAAAAAGTTGCACAACTTTTTTAAAGTGTGACATGAATAAATGTATTTTTAAAATGGTTATTTACCTTTTTATACAATGTATTTTAAATTATTTAAACAAATAACTTCAATTTTTATCTCATTGAATTTATACATTTAGATTAGATTTAATACATAAATTTATATTATTTTCTGATCAATTGGCCTAAAAAATTGTTCAAAATAACCTCAAATGGAAAATTAAGAGAAATTTAAAAACTAAAAAAAAAAAACTTTATATAAGGTTTTTGCTTTTAAAAATATATTAAATATCCTAAAAATAGGTGTTTTGTGTTTTTTGTTTTGTTTTTATTTTTTAAAAGTTTTGTTATTTTTTTTCTTTTACTTAAGGATTGATTGGTCATTTTAAAGATAAAAATCAACTATTGACTGAAATCATATATAAATCTGTGTATTAAATCTAATTAGGATGTATGCATTTGATGAGATCAAAAACTCAATGTATAGTTTTTGGATTGACCTAAAATAAATGGTGTAAAAAGATAAACATTCCTTTTTGAAAATGTGATCGAATATGTAATTTTGTTAAAAAAAATGTTTTTTCTTCTATATTTATCAGAAAAAAAAATTGTGTGACCAAAAAACCCAAAAAAAGGTTTTTCAAATCTCGCCCTCGCTATTGCCATTGCCCTACCGACGCCGATATACTACTTTCTCCGGCCGGCTATCATCGGTATACATATGACAGCCATATGTGGCTATCCGGTATGGTATTTTATATTCTCATTACGGCAGTATTACTACATTTTCTTGCAAAAAAAAAAAAAAAAATCATGAACATGATATGATTCAAGAGAAAATTGTTATGCCATAAAATTCCTGTGTTTATGTCCAATTTTCTTTGTAGTCCAGAATTATGTTATATTTTGTTCCAGCCAATTTTGTATGGCTCTGGCACCTCCCAAGAGATATGATTTGTGCCATTTGTCTTTGGGAGCCCAGTTTTCTTACGCGAACCATAGCCCACAGCCCATATATGATTGTTCTTGTGGCGAAACTATTAACTGTAACCCAAACAATGACAGCCTTAACCGACACTGAGAGATCGACCTACTTTCCATCCTCAAAGAAGGTGCAGCCACGTTTATCTGTGGGCTTCTCCTGTACATAAGTTGTTTCCCACTTACCAGGCCCCGAAAAAAAAAAGCGCAAGAACTAAGAAGATCAATTGCAAAAGTTGCATATTCTTCATCTCCATAGAGGAAAAACTTGCGCCATTTTGGCAAATGAGTTTAATTCAAACTTATTTTGCTTCAGTATCTCCTCTCAAAATGAAAAATATTACAATACAAATTCGAACCTTTTCTTTTTAGCTCAAACTCATTTGTCAAAGGATCTATTAAATATGCAACTGTCCAACAAAGAATGAGAACTCCAAATTTCGAAATTTTTTCAAAATTATATCGAAGCCCCAGTTGACAGAGCCACAAGCTAATCTAAGTTATATGTCGAAAAAAATCCGCTGAATTGACAAAGAAAGTTGCCACATCTATGTGCTTCTGAACTCACTTGATTCCGCCAATCTGTACTCGCAGCATATTGTAAACAGTCCGTCAATAAGCATGAAGTTAATTAAATGAGCATCCGATCATCAGAGATCAGGGGTAGTATTGTCCAATCATCAGGATTCAGAAACAAAAGAGGTATTGCCTATGTAAACTACGCAGCATAATATGAATGTCAAGCTAAATTAGGGAAGCATTAAAACACAAACAAATTAGACCCAGCAAGTCGTAGTTATTATGTAAAAGATGTTACAAAGGTTATATATTCAAAAGACCAGGTACGTAGAAATTAAGTCGATGAGTAAGGACAGCCTAATTGGTTGTAAATTTCCTTCATCCAATCATAGGTTGAAGGTTTAAGTCACACTGAATCCTACTTGAAATTAATGGCATTCTCCCTCCCCTTTATCCCCAAAAAAAGAGTCCAATTCAAGCAGTGCTACAATAATCTCAAGAGAATACATCAGAAGCGGCCAGTTCTAGAATTATTATCATTGCAAGATACTGTAAAAATTGATATATGGCAGACTAATTTGCAAGTTCAATCAATTATAGTGATAAATGATGAGGATAAAAGCAATGATGATATCAATAGACAAGGTAACAACAGAACTTGTTCATCATCTTCCTAAAACAGACCATGATCGGTAAGTAAAATAACCACTAGGTATATATGAACAAGTTACGATTATTCAATTACATTTTCTTCGTTTCTAAGCCACAACACAAAAAGAAGATGAATGCACAAGTACTTTCTGTTCTTTTTTTTTTTTTTTTTCAACAGATAACATGAATAAACCCATATTATCATAACGTGTCAATAGCTGACAGCTTAATTGATTACAATAGGTTTGGTTTCAATACGCCCTGTCTACGAAAGCAGTCTAGGGATCAATTTACCTTCGACGACTATGAATGTGCCCCACAAAGCACAGCCATAGTTGCTGTGGGTTCTTGACTGATTGTCTTGAAACTGATTGCTAAACAGGGTACACCCAAACGTGCCGAGTCAAAGTGAATGAACAAGAGCCTCGGTATCCAGTCCTACAATTCCCTAGTAAGCCAACAAAAACCTAGGACATTTCTAAGACTGCATTACTGTGTTCCAAAAACATGTTGGGCAAAATCAGTTCTAACCAAAACTTTTGGTTACTACGATGTAAAACTCTCGCATGCTACAATGATAAAAAAAAAATAAACGACGGTATAAAGCTCTCATATGCTATAATTTTCAGTTGAAAAGTTCCACTTTAAATTTGCCATGTTGGACCAGACCCAATCACATGCCAAAGCCTAGAAATTCTTCACTGTTTTAATTTGCAACACATCTTCCTGCTTTCAGGGTTTGATACTTTGAATGATGGTGAAACTCTTATCAAACATGGAGCCTAAACAGATCCACAGGAGAGAGAAACCATCTATAAAAGACAAATCTCAAATGCTATCTTCTTAGAAGAGATCACCCTACAGAAAACCCCATGCGCCAACAATTTATAGAAAAGCAGTCAAGTTATCTCTACAGTGATCCACAATCGTCTAATATACAAGACCAGAAAATTCAGAACATGGTTTAAAAGAACAACCAATAATCGGTTTGATGAACAAAAACCATTATAATAAGACCCAAGTGTAAGCTCCAAGATAACAGAGCCATAAAAATCTAACTCAGGTTAGTTCCTGAGTACCAAATTCCAATTATACGTTCGGGTTGCAAGTGAATTAGGAAACAAAACTTCACAACTGTTAAGAGACAAATGCACAACTAATAATTCATTTTCCATTCACTATAAATCTGAGCAATTTTTTGCATTGAATTAACAATATAACCAGTAAGACTGAATGCGTGAAATAAATAAGAATTGAATTTCAAGTCAACAAAAAGAACTTGACAGCGAAATTTACATTAACGCCAGTCCATTCAGCTGTCAAACAACGTTCAAAATTCCCTACTCCTTTCTTTCTAACTTGTCCCAAGAAGACAATTGTTATCAAAATTTTGCTTCAGACCCCACAAACCCAATAAATCTAACAGGAAAACCAAAAACGTTTTCCCATGTTACAACAAAATCCCAGTTAAATTTGACTGAAATATTGTAACTTTAAACCCTCTTCTATTAATTAGTCAAATAATTCCCATAATGTCGAAAAAAAAAAAAAAAAAAACCTACCTTAGAAAAGAAAAGCTCTTTTATTCCTTTTCCTCTCTACTTATTCTTCACCGTGACGCCAAGCTCCCCCGCGATAATCACAGTGGTGGCCATGTCCAAGAACATACCGTGCTCGACGACTCCGGCGAGCTGCAAAATTGCATCACTAGCAGCCTTCAAATCTCCAATATCCTTCTTGAAATACAAGTCCACAATGAAATTCCCATTGTCTGTCACAAAAGGCTTGTCAATCTCCTTGAAAGTCCTCAACTTGGCGACGCAACCGGAGTCCACGAAGAGGCTCTGAAGCCTCTGGGCGGTGAATTTCCAGCAGAACGGCACGATCTCGACCGGCATGGCGAGCCCGCTTCCGCCCAAATGCTTGACAAGCTTCGACTCGTCGACGATCACGACGAACTTCTTGCAGGCGCCCTCGACCATCTTCTCCCTGAGGAGGGAGCCGCCGCGGCCCTTGACGAGATTAAGGTAAGGATCCACCTCGTCGGCGCCGTCGATGGCTAGATCGAGGACGGGGTGGGAGTCGAGATCGGAGAGGGGAATTCCGGCGGAGATGGCCTGCTCGTGGGTGATTTTGGAGGTCGGAATTCCCATAATGTTCTTGAGCTTTCCTTGCCGAAGAAGCTCGCCGATTCGGGCGACGGCGTGCTTGGCGGTGGAGCCAGTGCCGAGGCCGAGGACCATGCCGGACTCGACGTACTCGACGGCCTTGTAGGCGGCGATCTTCTTAAGCTCGTCTTGGGTGAGGACAACAGGAGACACCGGAGAAGAGGAGGAAGAAGGGGAAAGAATGCCGTTCTCCATGGCCGATTTCTCTGACCCAATAAAATGAGGATAAGGAATCGTTGCCATTTTCGCCTCAAAAAAAAATAGATAAATGATGAATATCAGAATGTCAAAATCTACGAAAAAATGCCAAAACTAAATCAGGAAAAGAATAGATTTTGGAGTTATTAAAGAAGCCCGGACATGGTAAAAGTACATAGAAAATTGGTTTTTCTCTTTTTTGAATAAATGAAAGAAAGAAAAGGACTTGTTTGATGGCAAAAACCAAGAGAAATATAAAGAAGATGAATTGGAATTAGGAAGGGTTTATCTTGGGATTTAAGAATGTGTGGTGGGTGGTGCAGAGGACTGGGGATTAGGAGAGAGAGAGGGAGGAGAGAGAAGGAGAAGAAAGATAGGGTTTGAGAGGAGGCGTGGAAGCTTGGGGATTTTCGGTTTTCTTTTATAGAAGGTTGGGGGCAGAGAATACGCGGGGAAAGCAAAACATTGGGCCTTTTTGCCTTTTCCTTGGAATCGGGGATTTTTTTTTTTTTTTTTTTTTTTCCTGAGGATTGTGATGTGCGTGACTTGAGAGCATATTGGAGGCTTTTTTTTCGTCTCTCTTCCTCTTTTCTTTTTTCTTTTCTTTTTTTTTTTTTTATGGCGTGGGGTGCAAAAAAAAAAAAAAAAAAACTAATAAGAGATTCTCTTCTCCCCATGGAAACAGAATCTTATCGTTTCTGGCCTCACCTCTGTTCACGAGAAGGTTGTTTAAAAGGTGGTAAAAATCATTAATTAGAATTATTTTTATTATAACATTGAAAGTTTTATATTGTAGTAATTTTTTATTGTTAGTGTAGCATTTAAGAGCTTTACACTGCTCATAACTAAATTTATAATGAGAACTATGGTTTCCACTACTCAACCAAACACTATGTAAAATATGCATTATTATTGTTGTTGCTATATAAGTAAATAATATATTTTCAACCAGACTACATAGCTTGTGTTCCTAAATAAATTGGAACTCATAACTTTAAAGATTAAATCTTATAAAGTTTTTAAATTTTATAATATAAAGTAAAAATATATTATAATATAAAACTCTTTACGTTCTGAGTTCATTGACTAAACAAATAATCTTGAACATGATTTTATTTTGTCAATTATATGTTGTTGTTTTCTATATTTTGCAATTGCATTTTAAGAAGATTGCTTTCATACATGTTTCATCCATATAAGCATGAGCTCTTCCCTATTTTGGAGGAATATATATATATACATATTTTACTTTAGTTACTAGAACGGACTCTTGCGTCTCATATTGATTATTCCTTTTGTAGGTTGTTTGAAATAGCAGTTTAAACTTTGGTTTGAAATGTGAACAGTATAAAGCTCTCACCTGTTACAGTAAAAAAAGTTACAGTATAAAACTCTCGTATGTTATAATTCTCAAACCCAAACTGATGATTTAAACTACTCTCCAAAAACTCTATTATATTCTTTCAATAATAGCATAGCTCGTCAATTAAAGTGTCATGTCAATTAAAATATTATATCACTAACCATATCAATTAAAATAGTTTAATTAACATATTATGATATTATTAAAGGGGCACGAAAAAAGAACATATAAGCTAAATCCCTGCTTATCCACCCCATTGAGGTTTTTTTTTTTTTTTTTTGGGCAAATTTTAACCTTAATCTTTAAATTGGGATACTCTACAATACTTAGTTAAATATTGATATAATTTGACTAATTGAAATTTTTTATGAGGTAACTCAAAAACTTTAGTGTTAAGTGAGTGCCGAATAAAAAAAAATAACTGGTGTTATGTACGAGCTTAAACAAAATTATACTTTTTTGGAAAAAATAATCCTATTTATTAAATACTTTATTATTAAAAAGTTGGCATGTCTGTCATTATTTCTATAAAATTTTTTAAAGTGGTTGCATCTGGGAAAACATTAGAGATGAGAAGTCTTTTGAAAAAAACCATGAAAAGTTTTTATTAAATAAAAAAATAGGATAAATATTTGGACGCCGGCGCCACCACCTTAAAATTGACGAGTATTTAGAACTACCAATCTAAAACTAGAAGCCGATCATGCGATTGGTATGATATCCAATTTGCTTTCCGGTATAACATCTCTATAGTGTTTTATTTGATTTGTCTGCTATTACTTTTCATATTGCTTGGAGTTTTGCATTTTGTGAACTGGGGAGTTAAGTTTCAATTTTATAACAATTTAACCGAAAATGATTTCTGATCTTTTACAGTATAAAATAAAAGTGAGCTATAATGTAAAACTTTATATGCTATAGTATTTTAAATCAGTTAGTTTAAATCAATGTTGTTAAACATCTTAGTTTAATTATAATTATGCATCTAATTAGTAAGAAAACAAAATTATATAATAAAACATTAGCTAATTTTGCCTACACCTAATCATCAAAGAGGTTTTCTAAAATTACACATGTTACCATTAATTTATACAATTTAATTAATATATATGCTATTAATTTTATACAATTTATAAGATGTTTGACATGGTGATTAAAACTGTTTTTAGTGTAACACATGAGAGCTTTACATTATAGTAATTTTTTTCTTTTTACTATAACATATGAGAGTTTTACATTATTCATAACTAAGATAATAATTAGGACCGTCTTTTATTAAAGGTTATTAATCAGTGCATGTGTCGTCGTCCGTTAATTGCTACATATTGAAGCTCGTGAATCTTTAGAAGGAAGCATTACTCGTGGTCAAAATAAACGAAAATAATTGTAGAGAAATCAATGGTGGGAAGAACAAATATCAGTTATACTTTCAATTTTAAAAAAGAAATAAGTGGTCAAATAATATTAAAGGAACGTACATTGAAAGATTTTTTTTTTTTCTCAAGAGAAAATATATATTTTTAAAAGTAACGACGTATTTGAGAAAAGCTTATCCAAAACCTCTACAAAGAAACATGAAAGACAAGCAAGATAGGAATTATATATATATATATATATATCTTTAATATTGAACATATATATATAAAGTGAAAATAAGTTTCAAGTGGTGTTCTTAGAACACTCAAAACTTAAAATATTTTGTCATTTTATTTACTAAACTTTTTTTTATCATCCAGCCAAAAACGTTTTTCCTTGTTTTACAAAACATTTTTTCTTTTTAATTACTCGAAACATTTTTTTCCTCCAAAAAAGTTTTTTATTTTTTATTTTTATTTTTTTGTTAACATGCTTAATGCACCTTCGCAGAACGCGTGTTTGTCAACTAATATGTATAAAAATGAATATCTATATTTGTTTTATTTGTTTGGACCAAATGAATTATCTTCACTTTACACTCTATTAGTGATGTCCAAATGGGCCAAATAGGCTAGTGCAACCATGGCGTGTTAAAAAGTAGATATGACATGATGTGATAGATTATTAAATGAGCCTAGCCTTGCACGTTTATTAGAAGAATTAGGTTTGATGTGACTTTTAGACATGAAACATGTTAAGGATACGACACGCTAAGAATAAAGCATGGGCACGACAATGGCAGGGCATTATTGCTCTTTTATTATGTACCTCTACTAATTTTTTATAAAAATTATAATATACTACTTTTGTTTAAACAAGATTTTATCTTGTTTGATTTTTTATTATTTTACTTTATTATAAATTAAATTTTGATTGTGTCTTATGCTTATGTTTATTGTTTACCTATAATTTTGCTATTGAGCACGATTAAAATACAAACACATTAAGGGCACGACACGAATATAAATAGGCCATGAGCCGAGCTTGACGCTGCAAACTAATAACAAGAATGACCTAATATACACGATAAATAAATGGGCCTGCTTAAGCATGACACAAAACACATTTGGGTTCAATTCAAATAGGCCAGACTCAACAAGTAGTCTATAAATGAAAGAGAAGCTGGATAGAAATTTAACAAAAAAAAGTTATGAAAATGAAAATTTATATTTCTTTTATTGTTCGGACAGAAACTATATCCAAATATAGTATTTAAATCAAATTAGAAGAAGAGAAATAATATCAAAATTATTTGATCAATCATGCAACCTAATGTGAGGTGGATTTTGAACTTGATAGAACGCGACTTCAATACTACATTTCGTAAAAATAAATGTGTTTGGGAGCAATTGGTTTGTACCAATTTTGCTTAAAACTATTACAGAATGTGAGACGTTTATATTATATTTTTTTAATATTATAATATATGAGAGTTTTATATTGTAATATATAAAAATTTTGGTTGAAAACGAGAATGTCAAATACTTCATAAAAAGCCAAAAACAAGAAAACACAACAATACAAAAGAATTTAGAGATAAAAATGATGACCACAATTAAGTTGAAAAGGCATAACATTTCTCAAGCATCGTAATGGGAGAGAATTCTCATTTCCCCTTTATAAGATGCTCATCTTTGACTTTAAACTCCAACCTTCCATGCCATAGGTACCGCCCGGACCATAGTTAATATCATCCATCCAACGTGATACGAAATGGAGGATTTCTTTGGATCTTTTCAAAATGGGGCCATAATAATCCTACGAATAGAGCCATTCCTTAAAAAGCATGGGTAACGACAAAAGGGGCAAAAACAAAAAACATTAAATAAGATACTAGTAATAACCGTAGATAGTGGCAAAGAGGCTAGACGAGGCATGGGGCTTGCTTTTTATTACGATTCTCCGCATATTTCCAATTCGTTGATGTACGGATGGCTTCTTCCCCCCCCCCCCCCCCTTTTCCTTGAAGGTTTTTTATAAGATATTATACTCGAAAATCAAATCTATTGTTTTATTTTTCTGTTTTATTAACTGTTTTTTAATTAAATTTTGACCTCTTATTAAATATTTAATTATTTTTAATGTTTAGATCTTATCTATATAGTCAGATTATTAAGTTTAGATAACATAACAAATAAGTAGTAAATGAACGATTAAGACAAAAAAAAATTGAAAAAGCAAATTTGAATTCTATGCTCTATTGTAGTGCACATTTTTAAATATTAAACTTCGATCAAAATCTTGATAAAACAAAAAAATGAGAAACTTACAGATTTTATAGATTTAACACGTTAAAAGAAAATATTATTAATAGGGTGTTTGTTTTAATAGAGATTTATGTGGCAGGAAATTTAAAAAAAAAGTTCAACACAATTGGATTTGTATCAAAAATCGTTTGTTTTATTTCTTATTTTAATGTGATTTTGAGGAAATTTAACAGTTAAACATATAAATCCTTTATGCAGGACCCTCCCACAAAATAACTTTTCTTTTCTTTTTTTCCCATACATTTTACATATAAATCTCTCTCTCATTTTTTTTAACGAGAGAATAAAGATAAAATATTTCTTCAACATAGGGCAATAATTGCTCTAACCTATGCTAGATATATACCTAGGAATATGTTATTTTTGCTCTTTTTTTTATTGGGTGCTTCAGCTTCATGGTAAAGCTGTTTCTTGCTGTTTGGAGGGTGACGTTACAATTCTATGAATACTGAACAGAGGCCAAACAATAAAACAAAAACAAAACAAATATTAATTGTGGGAAATTGAGTTTCTTAAGATCTAAGCAAGGCATCTTGGGGGAGACAAATCCTTGGCTGCAGATTTTTGGTTGTAGTGGGCCATCTCAAATACTTTTCATACCTTTTGGAAAACTAGGAAAAACACCGACTTAGGGAAGTCAAATGTGTAGACGAGTTTGTTCTCAGAAACAGGCATGCTTCACAGCTCCAAATCTGGTCGTTTTGCCTTCCACAATTTCTGTGGAGGTCAGCATATAGATAACGTAAGTTTCAAATTAAAAACCTTTTTTTTTTCATTTCTTTTCATAATTAATAGCACGATTTTTTTCAATAGAAATCCTCATTCACGTATTGAAATTGTTCAAAATTATTTAACAGTTGAAAAATAAATACCTATTAATAACTATCTTTTTTGGTTCTTATAAAAGAAATTGCCTAATTAATAACCCAGATAGTGTTTTTCCTCAATTAATTACCACAACCATGAACTACCACAGGCGAAAATAACTTGAAGAAGTCAAATTCTGCACAGCATTAGGAAAAGGCAAAATATTCACAAGAAATCACGTAATAAACATTATATAATTTCTCTGCTGGATACTGAAAAAGTAACTTATGGATAGGTGTTTTTATTTTTCAGCTATCAAATCTTAAAAATTTATTTTGATCAAAGTCAACAGTTTGAAAAATATGCAATACCCAGTAAGGGTCTCTGCTAAATAACAATCCATGATATTATCGATATTTTCACGATAATATCCATATTTTGAAATCTCGACAAAGATATAGGTGGAGGGAAGATTTTTTTTTTTTCAGTATGTTTGTAACATATCTACAATGTCCACAAATATCCATAATATCAGTGAATATCCATGAAAATTTAGAACTTTTTTTAAAAATATTTTTAATAAAATGTAACTAATATTTTGAACCTAAAGACAATAAAAAATCTTTATTAAGACTTATTTAGTCTTTAAATAATTCTGACTTTAAAATGAATAGTTCATAACTCTTCTGTAAAGCATTATGTCTTGTTACATCTAGATATGTGTACTATATTTTTATTATTTTTATCTACTAATTTAAATTATTGTTCTTCATGGGGCACATAAATTTTGTTACAATTTCAATGACGCTAATGATGATGACGATAGCTGTGTGGTGATGATAATAATGATAGAAATTATGAAAGAATAGGAAGTACAATTTTCAATCAAATACCCTTGAGTCGATTTACTAGATAAGAAAATTTACGCATGCTACACAAGATAAAGATCATAGTTGTATGGCAACAGGTGAAGGTAATTATAAAACAACATATAAAAAGATGTGGTACTATTCAAATAAGTTAAACTGATGACGATTCTGTTGCCCTGAGTTTTGACTTTGTCAGCTTTGTAAAGTAACAAAAATTATTATAGTTATAATATTCTTTATAGTTCTCAAATGGGGATGAGTTTAGAAGTACAAAACCAAAATAATTTCTTTGATAATCATATGTATCTTCCGCCATAAATTAGTGTTGAGATATTATTACAACCTCATGAAGACTACTCATCAAGTTAGATAAATCAACAATATCTAATTCATAGATTAATAATAAAAAGAAATCAAGAAACATACATATAGCACATCTAGAACTATTTAAGAGTAATATATTGGTAGATGTATTGTTTAGATCAAGATCGAAACCTGCATGATGCTTTCCAACTGGTTTAAAACTCCTTTTAATATTAAAGATACCTGAAGTTTGTACATGCTTTATTATATTGAGTGGTAGTTTTTATTTACTTTATTATTTTATTGTATCTTGTTGTAATAAGTATGTAAAAATAATATTAGAAACATAATCAATATATAAAATGGTAGTATCTTTTTATAGTAAGCAATATAACTCTGATATTAAATCAATATTTTATTAATTATGTTACTAATTTGGTTTAAATAAAGTAATGTTAATTATTTTAACATTGTAAAAAGTTGAAAGAAAAACAAAAAAGTTTTTTTTTTCATAATATTTTTTTCAAGTATTTATCGACATCAACAATACCTACGATTCGTATATCAAAACCTCAACAACCTCAACAATATTAACATTTTCATCCTTCACTCCAACTATTAGGATGCGCAGAAGGAAAAGGGTTTTTTTTTTTTAATGAGCAGAAGGAAAAGTGCAGAGCTCATTCGTCCAACAACTTCAATTTTGACTGTGAATTGACCACACAAGCAGTCAAGGAATGCTGCATTTACGCGAAAACTAAGACCTTGAAACTCAAGTCACGTACACAAGACCTACTACGTTGGGACTTGAATAGCCCGTTTGATTGGAGTGTTCATATATGGTTTTTGAACTAAAAATCTCTCTGACGTGACGTCTGTGTTTGACAATTAAAAACTTAAATTTATTTTAAAGTACAATGTGATAATTTAAATTTAAATTTTTTTTTGTAAATATAAAATTACTTTCTTTATGTTTTAAGAATTTAAACTTATTTTTCAAACCATATTTTTCAAACTTTTTATTTTAAACCAAAAAAGTTTGAAACAAACTGATCTACAACACACAAAAAAAAAAAAAAAAAAAAGAGAGCAAGCGTTAAAAAAGAAATCACCAACAAGTAAGGATTGTCACACTTTCTTAAATATTGGAGTACAGGGCAAATTTTTAATGTTTAGGAACCTCACGAGTACTATTTACGTTACTATGAAATCTATGAAGCATATTTTTAACAATTGTGTCTAACACTGGTAAAAGTAGTTGTAGACATAATTTAAAAGTAAAATTATACCTGACTCTATCTAAATCTAAATCTAAAAGTTAAGAGTTTAAATCCTTTATCTCTAAGTAGTAATAGCTTGAGGACGAGAGTCGCAAATTATCTTTTGCGTAAGTACATCTCAATTACTAAACACAAACATTAGTTTTTTTTTTTTTGTAACACTTTGCCATTAATTGAAAAATTAATAAGATTATCCGTTCTCTCCTCAAGGCCCAAGGATAAAGGTTGAAGAAAGCAAGGTAGGAATTCCCTTAAGGGAAAAAAAAATTGTGCATTTCTAGTCTTAGACAACCCTTTTCTTATTTTGAGAAAAGTAGAGTTTTCTTATATCTTACGCAGCCTGGAAGAATATAAAAGCTTGGAATTTTGTTTTGTTTTTGTTTTTGTTTTTATTGATTTTTTTAATACAGGCTCCGCCAAAGGAAAGCTTAAAAATAAAAATTAGTAGTGTCCAATTTCTCTCTTTCTCTCCTCTAAAGCATTCTCTATTAATTTACAGAAAAAAAAAATTAAAAAAAGGATAACACAATAACGTACATGCTTAGAGATTTGACTAGAAAGATTCAAGACCAAAGAATCTGAGCCAGAAAGAGGTTTTTGGACATACAAACGCCAAGAAACAACTTTCACATAAATATTCAAATTTCCACATGATTTTAATGTGCAATGGGTCGAGGTCCAACCACAAGAGGACCTCCAGAGTTTTGAAGCATATTGGCTCTGATCAACATTCCATATTCAAAGCAAGATGTTTGGTCAAAAGGAATATAACATTTTGGTTGAAGTCTCTATTTTGGCTTAGAAAAATTTATTCCCTTCCCAAACACAAGTTCCCCAGATACGTGCATAAATTGTGCACAACACAATACATTAAGGGCGCCGTAAAGAAATGTAAGGAGAAAAGTAATTGGGGTTGAAAAGAAAAGTAACTAAACAAGGATGAAGAACATTAAATCCCCTTTCTATTAGATGGGTGTGATAAAAAGCAATCAAATTTTCTTTCTAGTGTTTACTATACTTAGTAATGATAATTATATCAATATAATTACTGAATATCCTTTCACACAATCAGAGAATCATTAACACATGGGAATTTATTATAAGTAAATTCGGCATTCGTTCCCTTTGGTGAGGAATCAATTCCAAGAGGATACAACGATTGACATTATCTTTCTTCATTCTTTATATTATATGGGGCTTACTAAACTGTTGTTACCGATTTTGTAAGTAAACGCATGATTAGATGGAAAAAGAGAATCATTATTCCCTTTGGCTTTCCCTTTGATGCAAAGTAAAGGTGCCCCATCAACACAAATTACTTCTACAAATATGTAGTTCAACCAAACTAGACATCCCTTAAACTATAACACGCAAGTACAAACACATCTCCGCGTACATTTTGTTGATTCATCAATTCAAAATCTATGGCCAAACCAATAACAAATACAATCTATGGAATGATATTTATGAACTATATATAGTCATTCTAAAATATTCAATGACAAAGAAAAAGGCACAATTTTTTTTTCCTCAGAAACACCGCCCAATATTTTTTCAATGACAAAGGAAAAGGCACAATATTTATCTCACAAACAAATGAACAGAGAGAAAGCAAGCAAAAACCATTCATCCAA
This sequence comes from Artocarpus hirsutus, assembly GCA_946598075.1. Taxonomy (NCBI): domain Eukaryota; kingdom Viridiplantae; phylum Streptophyta; class Magnoliopsida; order Rosales; family Moraceae; genus Artocarpus; species Artocarpus hirsutus. Next base: position 686 of record CAMOHE010054151.1, on the reverse strand, counting down.
GTTTTGAGGCAGCAAAACATAAATCAAGCAAGACTCAAACATATGTAAGCAATTTAAAGTAGACAACAATATACAAAGAGAGAGAGAAGAGAGCAAACAAGTGCTGCCAGAAGATGAGAGATGAAGCCTCACTAACTGCATGTCCCCTCAAACTGGCGATCGCTCCCAATAAAATAGCACTTGGTGTCGTGTACAGCACCAAGAGGATGAATGTGTACATCCGATCTCCCACAATCAGGAAGTTCAGTTAATCAGCCAATGCCATGATTCCTTTCCCAAATAGAGGAAGCAATAAGAGCCTCGTCACAGTTATACCGACACTAGTTCGAAGGCCAAGTCTGGAATCGTTAGGGCCCGCTGCAAGCATACCTCCGAGAACGAGCATCACAGAAGGCACAATTGCTAAAGCTACAGTCTCTAAACTACTTGTGAAAACCTCGAGTGGGGCGTTGTCTCCAAAGAAAAGAGCCTTTAACTGAGGTACCATCCCTATAATGATGGCTGAAAGAGAGGCAATTCTTGGGGGCTGAAGTACGTGCCTTATAGGAGTTTGTTCGGCAACAATTCTTATCCTCCTAACTACTCTTGGCTCAGCCATACACCGTATGGATCTAGAACTCAATTCACTACTCTCGTGGATCAGGAATAGTTGACTGTGAAACATTCGAGATGCTATTGAAAATCCT
>CAMOHE010054150.1:3219-118163 GCA_946598075.1 Artocarpus hirsutus | reverse complement strand
TCATAACATATAATTGTCCATAAAAATATAATTAAACACATAACATAAATGACATGAACATTTGAGCATATCAATTCCACGCGAGCGTCACCTGTCATAACACTTAAAATAAAATGGTTAGCACCATTTATCATATATCATAACATATCATGAGTATAACACTTATCATGAGTATATCACTTAACATCATCATTAATATAACATTAACGTCGTCATTTACATAACATTATCTGTTACATCAAATTAGGCGGGCGTTACATTTAATGGTCAAACTTAATAGTTTGCCCATTAAAATAGTTCATCAGCAACTAAATTGGAAAGATTGGCGTCAATTCAATAAAAAAAAAGGTTAGGGACTAAAATAACACTTTCTTGAAAAGTTAAGGACTAACGTGACAAGTTATGCTTTATCTTTTTATACCCTTTATTTAGTTTAATTAAAACACTATACTGTCTGTTTTTAACTTATCGAATGTATACCTGCAAATTAGATTTAATACAAGAATTTATACTTTTTCTCGATCAATCTTTGATTTTAACCTAAAAAATTTCATAAAATAATCTCAAATTAAAAAAAAAAAGAGAACTTTAAAAATTAAAAAAAACTTTATATTAAGTTTTTTAACTTCCAACATGCATAAAATGCCCTTTAAAATAGGTTTTTTGTATGTTTTTGTTTTTGTTTTTGTTTTCTTCTTATTTTTTAGAAGTTTTAATTTTTTCTCTTTTAATTAAAGATATTTGATTATTTTAAAGTGCAAAATCAAAGGTTGAGGTAAGATATAAATTTGTGTATTAAATTCAATATAAACGTATATATTCGGTGAGATCAAAAACCAAGTATATAATGTTTAAATAAATATAAAATACATGGTATAAATAGGCAAATGACCTTATCTTTTTTGTTTGCCTTTATGCTCTGATTGGTATGAGTGAAAAGTGGAGGAAAAGAAAGCATTAGAAATATTTTGCGATAGAAATTGATATGATGAGATGTTTGATAGAAAAGAAATTAGAATAAAAAAGAAAAATACGTGGAAGAAATAGTACATAGGTCCCGCCAAAATTGATTTGTCTAAATATGGATGAATTTTATGAGGAAAAAATTTGACAATAATATAAAAAAATAAAATTACCAATTTATCATTCTTTTTTATTAAAATTTAAACAAAAAATTTAGACATCAAATTAAAAAAAAACTAAATAATATTTAAATAAAATAATAATTATATTAATAATAATTTTTTTATTTTTTTTAGTTTTTTTTACAACACTAAACAAAAGAGATAACATCATTTTTTTTACCTTCACACGTCAAAGCAAGTAAAGAAAAAGTCAAAAATCTTTTTTGTTTCTATACAATTTTCGTTCTTTCATAGTTTCTCTTTCTTTTCATTTTTCTTCTTTCTTACCAAACCGAGCATCAGTGTCTTACATACAGGGGAAGAACCAAGCGTACCCAATTTCCCCTGTGGGAAAATTTTCCTCTTTTATTATTGTTCATTTTCCTTCAAATATTGGCTCCTTGAGGAAAGGCTCTTGCTCATCTCCCATTTGATCATACGCCCTTCACCCTTCAGAGAATCCTGCCCATAAATCTTCATTCCACCATAAAAACCCATCCTTCATCCGTCTCTCTCTCTCTAACATACACCTCTAATCTCTCTCTCTCTCTCCCTCTCTCTCTCTCTCTAACATACGCCTCTAACATCCCAGCCTCACTCGCTCTGTCCCACGTTAAATCGCCATGGCTGAAGGTGCGTACCGAGTACCCTCTAAACTCTATCTCATCTATCTATTTCATCTATACTCGTCTCTCAATGTTTTGTTTTTTTAATTTCCCGTATGAAAAGTTAATGGAAATGGATCTCCGAAACCTAAGCCAACTCCATTCGACGAGGCAATGGAGGCTTTGTCAACTCTGCCCTCGGAACGCAATCGCCTCAATGAGAAGGACGTTCAGTTCCACTGGCTTTTCGATTACGTTAAGGTAACCAAAGTAGGCGAAAGTGAATGCTGGTAATATTTTTTAGCAAGCTTATTGTCTTTCTGGAGAAAACAGTAGAACCATTTTTACGGTCAACACTGTATTTGTTACAATGTTTTCTCTCCGAAAATTTAAATAAAAAAAAGTTCCAACTACAAAAGCCTGTTCTAACCACTATTGTATTTTTGAGCTTATTATAGCAAGTGCGTTAATGGTGTTTTGACTTGGAATATATTATTAGATTCTGGATTTGGAGGAGGCATTATCCAAGATGAGAATCATCCATGTCGCGGGCACAAAGGGGAAGGTACGTGCCAAACTCCTCTGGATCTGTTCCAACTGATTCAATTCTTATAATGTAGAGCTTTTACAAAATATGAAGTGGACTGTACTTACTCTTTGATTTTGAGGCGATGAAAAGGGATCCACTTGCACCTTCTCAGAATCGATATTGCGTAATTGTGGCTTCCACACTGGACTTTTCACGGCTCCTCATATCTTTAATTACAGAGAAAGATTTCGTTTGGATGGGTGAGTTTTCCAGATTGTAGAAGTTTGCTATTAAAATCCGAAACATAATAATGCAAAGAAAAAAGAAAAAGAAAAGGAGAAAAAAAAAAGATCTGTGCCATTGAGTCGCATTTTACACAGCATGCTTTTGTTCCTATATCCCTTTTTTTTCCTCATCTTAGAAGTTGCACTTTTATATCTCCCATTATTGTGGATTACTACAGTGAGGAGATAAGTGAAGAGAAATTTTTAGCATATTTCTGGTGGTGCTTGAATAGACTGAAGGTATTAACTATTTATGCTCCTGTTTCATTTGCTGAAAACCTGATCACCCCAAACTTCGGTAAATGATACTTAACAATTCCCATATTGATTTTTCTTATGAATTTTCTATATGTGTAGGAAAAGACTACAGAGCTGGATATTCCCATGCCTCCTCATTTTCGCTTCCAAGTATTGCTCGCATTCAAGATATTTGTAGCAGAGCAGGTTTGCTGTGTTTTTTGAGTTTTTGAGGACGATAGGTTGTTTGACAAAATTGGTTCTAACTAACTTTTCAATTAGAACAGTGTAAAGCTCTCACATGCTACAGTAAAAGAAAAAGTTGTTACAGTGTTAAAATTTTCACATGCTAGAGTCTTTATGGTTCTAACCATTTGAATTAGAATATTGTCCTTATCATGGTATTTCATGCAGGTAGATGTTGCTGTAGTGGAGGTTGGTATTGGAGGAAAATTAGATTCGACTAATGTGGTGTGTATTATTGTTGTTTTAGAAACAAATCAATAGATGGATTGTTTGAGTCTTCTCGAATGTGTTTCTATAAAGATGGTGATCATGTTTCAGGTTCAGGAACCTGTAGTGTGCGGTATTTCTTCCCTTGGATATGACCACATGGAAATTCTTGGTTCGTTTTCTTCTTTTGTAGCCTTGGTAATTAAATTACACATGTAATAATGTGATGCGTGGTATTGCAGATCCAAACATATGCGTTGATTACTTTAGCAACCAAAAAAAATTATGCTTTGGATACGTCTCTGTGTTTCAGAAATTATATCGATATGCCACGTACATAGTTTTTTAAATTATTGTTACGTCATTTTTTTTTAATATTTAGCCCCACTAAATTTTTTTATTTTATATGTCACTCATAGTATTTTAAACTTTTCCTTTACACTCCTAATTTGATCTGAAATTTATCAATCTGCCTCGTAAAAGTTTCTAATTTTAAATTTTATACATAATATTCTAAAAAGTTTCATTTACACTCTTGATTTTTTGGTTCTAATTGTACTATATTACTCCACATATATATCTATATATTGTATATATTTTAACTTAAATCTATTATCATAAAATTTTGACTCTAATGAAGCCCCTTCAACTAATTATCTGACTTCGTGACTGTATATATACATGCATATATATATATATATATATTATATTCAGTCATCAGATATTGAATATGTTGCTACAAGTTGAAGTCTAGTAATGGCCTGTGCATAAGTATTTGTCAGAACGACTTGATTCGGAATATACTACCGATCATGACAATAACTTATCATATATGGCAAGCTTTCTTTCTTGAATCTTGAGTCATGTTATACTCACTGCTGCTAGAATATTTCCATCTTGTGAGCCTGTGAGGGTTAGTTTTTGGTCAATAGTTTGATAAGACTATGTCAATATTCTTGACCTATTTATAATCAATTAATTAATGTTTCTATTATTGATGTTGTTCATAGGAAATACGCTTGAAGAAATTGCAAGACACAAGGCTGGAATCTTCAAGGTGCTCCTTAAAGCAAATGTGAACTGAGAACATATCTTATTTGTTACAAAAACTACAATCATATCTACTACTTTGTAATTACCCTATTAATTCTTCTTTTTGGATCCAGCATGGGGTTCCTGCATTCACTGTGCCTCAAACGGAGGAAGCAATGCGTGCGCTAGAGGACATGGCTTCTCAGTTGAATGTGAAAATAAATGGGCCCATCTGATAGTGTTTCAAAATAAGTGAAAATTGTTTTGGTTCGGAAATGATTTTTTTTTTTTTTTTAAATTATGCTCAAGTGTTTAAAATTTTTAGCTCAAAAAACGTGTAAAAACATTTTCAAAGATTCTCAAAATAATATCAAACGGGGCCATGGCTCTTGTAAACAAGGACCACATCTGGCTAAAAGTTTCCCAAGACATAATTCAACTAGTGGATGTTGGTCTTGTGTGTCAGTTAGGAGATTAAAATGAATGTATGCCTCTCTACGTATCTATACTTGTTCATATTATTCAATAGGTGGATGAAAATGTGTTAATGTATAGATACCTCTTCAAGTTGTGCAACCATTGGATGCCAGTTTGCTGAATGGTGTAAGACTTGGGCTAGACGGTGAGCACCAATATATGAATGCTGGTCTTGCTGTTGCACTATGTTCTTCTTGGCTTCGGAGAACCGGTCATGTCGAAATCGTGTCCCTGGAACATACTGTAAGTTCTACAAACGAGAACTTTTTTTGGTAAATGCATAAATTGTACATTACTTAAACTTCTTTCCATCTCTACATGGAAATATAGAACTCTTTACCAGAGCAATTCATTAAGGGATTAGCAACTGCACAATTGCAAGGACGGGCTCAGATCATCCCTGATTGCTCCATTAACATCAAAAGCCCTGACGATCTTGTGTTCTATCTGGATGGAGCCCATACCCCAGAAAGTATGGAAGTATGTGGAAGATGGTTTTCACATTCTATTAAAGATCTATCGCAGGATAATTTTAAATACACACAGGTGAAGTACAAAAGTTTTGATCCATGTGCAATTTCTACATATAGAAATGAATTTTAAGCTGTGGTTGCATGCATACTTTAGCGATAATTCTATACATAACTTTAACTTGAGGTGTAGAGCTTGATCTCCCCTCCCTTGTTTTTTTTTTTTTTTTTGGTTTTTTTTAAAGAAAAAAAATCTATTTTATGTTTGACGTGTCCCCACAGCTGCATGTAAGTTTTTGGAGTATTACAAACAATTTTTTTTGGCATGTGTGTTTTCAAACCGTAACATGTGTTTAGATAAAAATTCGCAATATCACATGAAAATTTAGTAAGATTATCAAGAGCTTTTTTACGTCTTTTTTCTATTTAATATAACCACATGCAATGTGTGTGCCAATTTTTTATTATATGGAGATTCAATAAGATGATTTTTTTTTTTTTCAATTTAAGATAAAAATATAGGCAACCTGTGTGAAAATTTGTTTCCAAAACTTTCTAAATTTAGAAGCTTCACTTATTCTGCCAGTCAATGACTGAAATATGTTATGAAATACACAACAGATACTGGTGTTTAGTTGCATGCCAGTGAGGGATCCTTATGTACTTTTGGCACGTTTGATGGAAACTTGTGCTGTCCATGGTGAGCATTATAATAAGACACGAATTTTGGACATCTCTCAAAATTTTATCAAATCTCAGATAAGTTCCTATTCTTCGATAAATTTGCTTATGAGTTGTTGAAAATAACAAACGATCCAAAAAAATGAATACTGAGGATCCATCTAGTTAAAGGAAATGGGAAAAATAGACCATGTTTGATACACTATATTAGGCAACATTTTTACATTATATAATTTAATACGAGATTTGAAAAATATCAAACAAAATATTTTAATTTAGCTTAAGGGGCTGTATTGAAAAAACAAACAAAATATTTGAAATATTTCAAAGCCTAGAACCGGGGTCAGAATTGAGATCGGGACCAGAGTTAGGTTTCAGGATTAGGGTTGGGGTCGGGATCCAAGACTGGAACTGGGTTTAGGCTTCAAGGTTGGAGAATCAAATTGTATTTTAAGACAAAGGTCGGGGTTGGGATCCAAAACTGGGGTAATTGGTACTAGGGTTTAGTCGTATTTTGGAACAAGACTACAATCAGGTTTTGGGATTGAGGTCAAAGTTAAGGTTAGAGTTAGGTTTTGGGGCTATGTCTGGTTTGGGCTTTGGGACAGATATTGAGTTCCAAGACCAGGGCCGAGGGTCGAGATCCTAGACTAAGGCGTATGTTGGGTTCCAAACTAGGGTTTGGTTTTGTGACAAGGTCCGGCCAATTTGCTTGATAATAAGAGTGGATAAAGTGAAAATCACTTGAGAAATTGACTAGGGTTATTTTTGCAAATGACTTGAGAAATTTTAATATTTTAAATATTCAGTGGCCAAAGTTTAGTTTTTTAAATAATGTATAATTTATGAGAAAATTGAACTTTGGCCCTAAATTTTTTTAAAAATTACAATTTGTCCCAATTTTTTAAACATCTTTGCAAAAGACTTATGTTGATGCCTTTTCCCTCATTTATTGCTCTAACCCCAACCTGAACCTTGGATCCTAACCCAATCTGTCTACCAGTGTTGGGTTTAGATCGAAGCCGAAGTAGAGCTAGATTGGGGACAATGAATAAATCTCATCTTCTTAAAAGTTCAATACTTAATATAATAAGATGGTAAAAAAACATGATATTGTTGGGTTGGGCGCTGAAAAACCATGTAAAACATAGCAAAATAGGATTTAAAAATTTTTCATGAACTTTTAAAATGCTTCTCATGATGCTATATATAATTATTGAATAAAACACAAATTTACCGGTTTGGCAATAGCTCTAAATGATTAAGCGTTTCACAACGTTTAGATTTTTATTGCTATTTTCCTCCTAGATCAACTGGTGTATGGGCACCGATAAGATCTCTTGGATTATTTCTTCAATATCTCCTTCCGACCTTTTTTTTTTTTTTCAGTAGAGGTTCTTTAAACTCTAAAGGAGAAAGCAAAAGAACACCAAATAGAAGTCAGAGAAAAGTTTGAAGAAAATAGAACCTCCAAAGCTTATTTATAGATACAGTACTTGGTGGTTAGAACGAAATCATCTGAGAGATTTTCTAGGAGAAAATCATGCCCTCCACTAGGGTGGTTGGGCATGATCTCTCTCTAATAAGAGAATGACACCTGTCTTAACTATCTGATTCAGTATGATTTTGTATCCATTCAGTATATGTCTAAGATCCGACTTTAGTTTAAACTAAGAAACTATTTATTTTAACATTTAAAATAAATATTTTCTATGATTTTTTTAATTATTTAAATTACATCATAATTTAGATAATTATCTGCAGAATCTATTTTAACTTTTGAAAAAGATATTTTCATGCAAAAAGATAAAAAATAAAATCATGCAAAAAGATATTAAATAAAATCATGCAAAAAGATAAAAAATAAGATCATGCAAGATATTTGTCTCCTAAAATCATGGATGTGGCGCCAACTAAACTCCCAGAGTTCTAGTGTGTGGTGCCACACATAGTACAGTGGACTATTATATAAAATCACCATTTTGCCCCCATAGACAAAAAATCCTAGAAAGTTTTTTTTATCCATCTGAAAGAATGTTATGGAGCTAGAAAGAGGATCCCATGGATATATATAAATTAAGCTCTAATAATTATTTATAATTTACTTATCTCATAAATAAATTAATAATAATTTATTAACTTCAGTTTGTGCCACTATTAGAAACTAAGATTGCACTCTTAAAATTATATACATAATTATATGGAATCTTAAACATAAATGTTAACAATAAGGTTATCTATTTATATAATCATTTGTCATGTGATAATACCCTCCATAATAATATTCACAATTAGGGTTGGGTTTATAGTTTTCCGTGCAATCTCTCTAATTACTTCTTTGTCTATGAGTTCCATTAATTCTCTAATAGATGATAAACGAAGATTTGGATAATGTTTGATATCGCATATCAGATAGCGAGATCTCTACTTCTAAGTTTTCAAATTAATACTCATGGGAATATTATTTTAACATCCTATCTTGTAAGAGTTGTGGATTGCATATCTATGAGTAATATTCCCTGCTACTTATATTAGCATATATCCAATATACCGAGTTATTGATCATAGATGTCATAGATCTCACTCATTGGCAATTAAAAGACATAGTAAATAGATGTGAGTCCATTTATGATCACCTTAAGATTAAGGTAAGATCCATAAAATGATCAAGATGATAGAATTTTAATTTTTCGTTATAGAATTATACAAGAAATTAAATTCTATCTTGGGCTAGGCTTAATATGTTCCAAGCACACTAATGTCTCTATTCAGTAATTTCTATTATTATAATTCGGATGAGATTATTCTACCGATCTGGGAAGAGACAACATCACAATCATAAGAAGATAAAGTGGCCAGCTTTACCTATTGATTATAAACCAAAATTTATACTAATTACACATAATCATATTCTCTGTATTATGAACACTTCATATACATGATTATAGACTTTAACAAGTATTGGAATCTTTATGATACTGGCATACTATATATATATATATATATCAATATATATTATGGAGAACAATATGGAATATTACTTATTAATAATACAATATTTTATTTCTCATGATATCCAATTGGGATAAAACAACATGTTTTAAAAGCATCAATCCTAATAGATATAATGCAGTTCAATATGTTAATACCATAGAAATCAAATACCATATTTTATAAAACAAAATATACAGTACAATCAATATAATATGGTGATTACTGGTGCCTCTATGTATATGGGTATTTATTGAGAAATCATCTACAAACGGATAATATGTTTGATTTTTTGTTTGATATTTAAGGTCTCCGCTTCAAGAAAGCTCTCTTTGTACCAAACACATCAACAAGTGCACAAGGTAGACCGCGTTCTTCGTCACTAAGTGAAGTTTATCAGTCATCGTGGCAGTTTGCTCTTCAAACTCAAAGAGTATGGGAAAACCTCATGCAGAAAAACAAGGGTAAGACGTAAAGATTGTGTATATTGCTTCTTCTTCTTCTTCCTCGTTTCCCTCTATTGTTTACAATACTATCTCATGTTTTCTATAAACAAACTAAGCTTGTAGAATTGATGCGAATTTCCATTATAGTAAATTCTTGTCAATAACCATAAATTCTTATTTTTTAATTTAGGAGGTGATGACAAGACCGCTGATGTTGTTAGTGAAGACTTGAAAGATGCTACAGAGATGCGTGGTGAAACTAGCGCAGTATTTTCTTCTCTCTCCTTGGCGATTAAATGGCTCCGGAACAGTATCCAACAAAATCAATCCCTTCGTTTCCAAGTAATGCTTGTTTTTTTGTTGCCCTTTACTCCTTGGTTATTATCTATATTCACTTCTTCTCCCTTTGTTTCTTTGCTGAACTATTATCTGTTTTCACTTTCCACAAAAGTTTATATGTTTTATTAGATGGCTCAAATTTTTGGATTATTATAACAGGTCCTTGTAACTGGTTCCTTACATACTGTGGCTGACATGTTGGCATTGTTCAAGAGTGAGACATCGAATCAAAGCTGAAACCCTTAACGGTGGCATTGAATATGTACAAAATAACTAGATCATCTCAAGGTTTCAAGTTAGGTTTCTCTTTGGTTGTCTAAATATGTAAGGAAAACAAATGGTTGAATGGACTTTCCGAGTTATAATAATCTGTTATGGACATCAAAACAGAGAGAGAATATACGGAAATAAAAAATAATAATAAAGGGCAACCAATGATGCTTTCACTGTTAAAATTAGTGTTTATAGAGCATGTTTATGTTATCATTTGATGAAATCATGAAAAATAAAGTGTTGTTCTTTATGGATAAATTATGCATACGTTTTTCTATCTAATGGGCAAGAATATGTGAGTGATAGATTTTAATTAATACACTTACATTTTTTGTAAATAAAACATGTTCTATATATATATTGTTGTTACTATAACTTTTTTCTTTTTATTTTTTCAGAATGATATGTTGGTGTTTAAAGATTTACAATCCCAGCAATTCTTTTATGTAAAACCTCTTACAAAAGAAGAGATAGTTAAAAATATATGCAGGTCCTGTTCGAGATACATCAAAGGAAGGGACAAAGTTTTGAAACCATTTTTTAGTTTTTGTGATGGACAATTTGAGAATAACGAAGTGGTTGAGTTGAAAAAAATGCTTGCATTTTGTGAGAACCAATTACAGGGTGTTTGATAGGATAGTTGAACCTTTGGTTAGAATTGTTTTTACTATAGAATTTGAGAGCTTTACACTGTAGCGGTTTTTTTTATTGTTATTGTAGCATGGAAAGTTTTATATTGTTCATAATCAAGAAAGTAGTCATGTGAGAACTTTACATTGTTTATAACCGAAAAAGTAGTCTAAACTGTGGTCCAAACCAACCTGCCAGACATCCCTTTAGCTAGCACATATCATAATTAACTTGCTACATACACGTCCTACATTCAAAAATCAACCACTCAACTGTACATGCAATTTCCTAGAAGATACGTTCCTCAATTTGATCCAAATACTGCATCATCTCCTCCATCTGTGTCACCACAACAATTTCCATAATAGGGTGATGATGATAGCGACGACAATAATGATGCTTATCACGCTGTGCTATCCAAAGACCCACATTATTAGACGTCTAGTTTAATCTTTTAATTTTATGTATTGATTTATATTCTAGACTTCTATTTTCATGTACTAGTGTGGATGTTGATAATATGCTTGAAATAATTATGTATATTTCTTTTTATCAGTTAGTATTGATTATCCAACTTTTATTACTATATTTATAATTTACTGTTAATTTATATCTAATATAATAATCATAGTTTTAAAAAATAAATTAAAAATATAATTAAAACCAAATTCAATTTTCAAAATAATATTAAAAATTCAGAAGTTGCCAAACGCTAAATGGCGTGAGCACTTTTGATTTTTAGGCATCTTACCATACATGATAGCGCGGGTAGTTTTTTATTTAGAAAACTATTGGCATCATTATGCGTTGGCAAACTATAAAAGCTATGAGTGATCCTTTTTTTTTTTTGATAGCGTCAATAACTTCTAAATTAACAACGCGTTACTCACGTCGCTAAGTGTATTTAGCTACAGCAACTTAGCAACGCCCTTAGCGATGCTACATAAGCATTAGGAAGTTAATTTCCCAATGTATTAAAGTACTTTTTAACGCAATCAATGCGTTCGTAATCACACCTTTTTTAGTAGTAGAGATCGATCCCTTCTTCATTGCTGGCGTCTGAGGAGTGGGAGACAACAGGGTAAACTCAGTAGATGAAGAAGCCGGGCTTCCTTCAGCTTTGGCTTTGTCTTTGTCAGCCATGGTGGACTGGAGGAGAGAAATGGGAAGAGCAAAGAGGGAGAGAAACAACTACTGAAGAGACAAAACGGTAAAAAGAAATAGTTAGAAAAGAAGAAAAAAAGGGAAAAATTGAGGAATCATGCACTTGAAATATTTTAAAAACGTGATAGATTCTATTTATTAACCATAACTAAAATATGCTGTTTACCTTCTTTAAGATTTGGAAATGGCCTATAAAATATAATTTCCCCTATTTATTATATTTGTTGTTTTTCAAAACAAGACCTGCTAGTGATGGCTGCCGGATCTGCACGTGGAAGGAGGTCGCAAGACCTCACCGCGTGGGTTGCTTCTGGCCGTTAATTGCACGGCGCTGGACCTTCTTTTTTGAATTATTTGAGTGGTAATTCATTACTTTTATAGTTGTGAGATTAAGAAAATGTCGAAATCAAATGTAGGTGTGTATGTTTTTGTTTTCATGGAAAAACAATTTTAGGCCGTAGATTTCTCTTCCAACAGCTACTGAAAGATCGCCTCATTGATGTGAAATTTTTAGCATTTCTTACTATAGTTCTGCCCAAAATTTAAATATCATATAATAAGTGTACTTATCTCTATTAACAGTGTAGTTGGGAACTTTCCTTCGAATTTTAAGTTTTGGTTCACACATAACATTTAAGAGTTTTATATCATAATTTATTTTTGTTTTACATTATTTACTTTTCAAACTATTGATTTAAACCAATGATCCTAAACACTATAAATTTTAAAATTTCATGAATTTTTGAAGACTAGAAACTGTTGGTTAAAAAACATTTTTATAAACAAATAAAGAGATAAATAGAAAAAATTTATCAACCAAAAATGATATTATTTACCAATAATCCAAGAAGATTATTACTAAAAAATCAACTACATCTAACGGTCTACAAGCCTCCATTATCTGTGCGGTTCTCACCAAAAGGGTTGTCCTTCATACCCTCCAAAAAACTTGAATGAACAAAAATGACTTGAAAAGGAAACTTCAACCAAATGAATTCAGAGGTTGTCAATATCAATAACGGATAGTAGGCAGAGCAGGCCCTGCTACGAAGGATTTGACAGAGAAGCAGAGAGAAAAAAGAGGAGAAAAGGTTGGGAGTTAAAAGAGAGAGAGAGAGGGCAGAGTTAACGTGAAAATGTGAAGAATGTCCCGTTTACGGAAATAGTTGGGACATACGTTTTAAGTTCAAAAACTGTAATACATGAGAGTGTTTAACTGATAGGTTGAAACTGTTTCAAACACTGTAGAAGATACGTGGGACACTACAGTGTGGACATTTCTGAAGAAATTTTTTTTAGCATATTTCTGGTGGTGCTTCGACAGACTAAAGGTATTATGTCTATGTTTCATTTTTTTTCCACTCCCTTTGCTGAAAAACTGAACCCGAACTTCTATAAATGATATTCTGTCAACTGTTTTAACGATTAGATATGGGCCATCCATTCCCCTCCCTCCCTCCCTCCCTCCCTCCCGTTTTGCTTTTATATTTAGTTGGCAGTTTTTCATATTAATGTTCTGATGTTTTATGTAAGCAGGTAAAGGCCGCAGAGGATATTCCAATGCCTACCTATTTCCGCTTCCTTGCGTTGCTTGCATTCAAGATATTTGCAGAAGAGCAGGTTTTGAGGATAGGCTGCTTCCATTAAAAATCCTTCTATGAACTTGCAAGTAATATCTAAAGTGGAACTAATGTAATATTTTATACAGGTGGACGTTGCTATCTTGGAAGTTGGTTTAGGAGGGAGATTTGAAGCGACTAATGTGGTATATAATTGTTGTTTAAGAAATGTTTAAAAAAAAATTCATTGTTTCAGGAATAGGTTTAATTGCAGATGGTAATAATGTTTCAGGTTCAGGCACCAGTTGTGTTTGGTGTTTCCTCCCTTGGGTATGACCACATGGAAATTCTTGGTTAGTTTTCTGCCGTAGTCTAGGTAATTATTGTGATCATGTGATGCTTATAATTGCAGATGTAAGTGTATGCTAAATATGTCTCTATGTTTTAGGATTTGCGTCGTGATGACAAGTTGTATTCATTCAGGATATGAAATATGCTTGCCACAAGTTAACTCTTAGTAATTAATACCATGTAGTACCTGTCATTGTCATTATTTTGAAATACGCTGTTGGTCAATTGACAATAGCGTGGAGTAAATTACCGGGTGTTTGGCAAAGTGGTGGAAACTGCGGTTCCCACCACAAACTCAGTTATGAACAGTATAAAGCTCTCACATGCTACAGTAACAATAAAAAAAAATTTGCTACAGTGTAAATCTCTCACATGCTACAGTAAAAGTGGTTTTCACCACTGGTTCCCACCACCTTCCAAACACCTATTATCATGTTGCTTGCGTCGTGTCATAATCCACTTTCTGACGGTTCTGTATGTTGAGAATTGTTTTTGCTTGATATCTTTATAAGACTACAGTATTCTTAGCCTGATTTATAATCTGTTATGATGATAACAGGGAATACCCTTTGAGAAATTGCAGGAGAGAAGGCCGGGATCTTCAAGGTGCGCTTTAAAGCATATATAAACCAGAAACATTCCTAATTTCCAACAAATAGTAGTCGTATTTAGTATGCACTACACTTATTAGTCTTGTTTTCTCTTTTTGGCCCAGCATGGGATTCCCACAGTACCTTAGAATTCACAAGGGATTTATTTGTCTATGTACCATTCCATTCAATCTTTTAATCTTTTAGGTCCCTACTTTTCTTCGATGGTTATGTAACGATGTCTTTAAAGCCTATATGCGAGGTATAGACTCCTGCAACCATGACATATTTCCTCATTTGGGAGGTCAAAATGAATACTGACAATATATCTGGAGAAAGGAAAGGGTAGAAAAGAAATAAATAACCTTGATGCATATGGGACTTGGCAAGAAATTTACATCTAAAGCATAGAAATACATTTTGATTCATCGTTTTAATTCAAACATTTATTAACATTTATTTGAAATTTTAGGTCTACGCTTCAAGAAATCTCTCTTTGTACCAAACACATCATTGTATATCAAGGTTGGATCCCATTCTCTGCCATCAACCGAACTTGATTTGTCATGACATTTCACCCTTCAAAGAGCATGGGAAAACCTCATGCAGACAAACAAGGGTAAGACATAAAGATTGTACATATTGCACTTTTTTTTTTTTTTTTTTTGCTATCATATTTTTGCTAAGCTAACTAGTCTTAAGGAACTGGTTAGAACTTTTTATTTCTTTTTAGTAACCATAAATTATGATTTTCAGATCAGGAGGTGATGATAAGACCACAGATGCTGCTGGTGAAGACTTAAAGAAAGATTCAGAGATGTTCGTAAAATGTGATGAAAATAGTGCAGTATTTTCTTCTCTCCCCTTGGCTATTAAATGGCTCCGGGACAGTGTAAAACAGAACCAATCCGTTCGTTTCCAGGTAATGCCAAATCTTTTGTTACCCTTTCGGCCATTATAAATATTCATGTTCCACAAAGTTTTATTTGATCTCTTATTCATATGGCTTCCATCTTTCTTCTTGGTATACAAGGTTCTTGTAACTGGTTCTCTACATCTTGTGGGTGACGTGTTGAGATTGGTCAAGAAGTGAGACATCAAATCCAATTAAATCTCCCATGTTTCTACGTTCTTCTTGCTAATTTATGTTCTGGCATTGAATATGGACGAAAGAAATCGATCATCTCAAATTTTCGTATCAGTTCTCTTCGGTTTCGAAGCTTGTTTGTCCTCTTCCACATGCAGTATTTTGTGAAACTGACAGCAATATCAAATTGGCGTCTGCGGGCTTGAAGGTTGCCATCCTGTGCTAATGATCAAGTCCGCCATTTGGCATTTTACACAGCCATTCCAATTTCGTTTAGTCAATAACAGGAAGTTGAATAAGATTTTTGTTTGTGTATTAAGGACAATGCGATATGCGTTGTTTCATTAATTCCGGAAAATTGATTGCGAAGAATGTGTAAGTAGACATAATAGTACATACACCATTAATTATGTCCTTGGGAGAGCTTTTTTTTTTTTTTTTCCCTTGTTGACTGTTAGAATTGGAAGAACGAGAACAAGAATGGGACTTTTATTACACTGATCAAAGGAAATTTATCATTTAGTTGTAAACTTTTTTTTTGGACAATGTATCTCGAAAACTCAATTGCATGTTTGCTCAAAGCAATTTCTGAGAGTGGAATTTCGTACACCCAAACTGCAACTCAGATGTGAGCACTGGAGTCGATTATTACGCGCTCTCGTCAAGGAAACAAGTGGCGTTCGCTTGCAAAAGACACGCTGATTGAATCTTGTGCAGGGTGACTAAATTTGCCAGGCGTGAAAGCTAGTAAAACAAAATTGTAAACACCATGGATCCGTTTTGTACCATTTATTTGAACAGTTTTCTGTTTTTTTTAAACAAAAGACTGAACCTTTTTGAAAATATGTTTGGTAATATTGTTTTTGTTTTTGTTTGTTATAATTGTTATCAATTTTTCTTTTAAATTATGGAAACAAAAACTTTTGTTTCCAAAACTTTTTTAAATAAAAATCTTGGGTTATGGTCAACCAAAGATTTACTAAGTTTGCCAACTATTTACAATGATTCGATAAGCCGAGATCACTGTATCAAACTTGTCGTGGAGGTCAAAATAGTAAGCAAGACACACTGCTGCGGACAAGCAAAACTTGCCGATGGGGTCCAATCCGCAGAGCGAACTCATTGTTTGGGTTGGGCCAATCTCGCAACCGGGGTTGGGCTAGCGGACCAAACTTGTCATCGAGGTCCAGCCAACGAGCCGAACATGTCAAGGCAAGACGGAATGTTGGACACATTGTCAGGGTCAGGTTGTCAGGTCAAATCATCGACTGTCACCGGTATACCAAACTCATTGTCGAGGTTGGGACTGACTCATCGTTGGGATTGTATATGTGTGTCGAACTTGTTATTGGAGTTGAGTTGGTGAACCAGACTTGTCGTTCGATTCGGGTCGTGTCTATGAGCTAGACTTACCACTAGGGTCAAGCCATGTGAACCGGACTAGCAATTGAGGTCGGGCCGATGAGCTAAACACGCCATTGGAGTCGAGTCGATAGATGAACTCGTTGTTAGGTTTGGACTAATGGACCAGACTCACTGTTAAGGTCAAGATAGCCAACCGAACACATCATATCAGGGTTAAGGTCGGGTTTCGATGTTGAGGTTTAGGTTGGAGTACGAAAACAAGGTCGAGGTCGAGTTTTAGGACCAAGGTTAAAAGTCGAGATCTAGGACCAAGGTCGGAGTTAAGTTTCAAGACCAAGGTCAAGGGGTTCCAAGATAGCCATCAGGGTCAGGTTCTAAGACCAGGGCCAGAGTCAGGTTTCAGGACCGGGGTCAAAGTTAGGTTCCAGGACCAAGGTTGGGGCTGGGGTCAAGGTCCAGTTTTGGGGACGGAGTCAAGATTGAGGTCAGGTTTTTGGATCAAGGCCAAGTTCGAGGTCATATTTTGAGATCGCGGCCATGGTCAAGGTCAAGGTCAAGGTCAAGTTCTGGAGTCGAGCTCCAAGTTTGGGGTCTAGGTCAAGTTTTAGGACTAAGGTCAGGTTTTGAGATCAAGGTCGCGGTTGGGTTCTAGGATAGGGGTCAAGGTCGGTTTCAAGCATGCGATCGGTATCTAAAACTAGGATTAAGGTCGAGGTCGAGTTTCAAGACCAAGGTTGAGGTTGGGTTCTAGGACCAAGGTCAAGATTGGAGTCAGGTTTCAGGACTAGGGGCCCCGACCCTGGTCTCAATCCCGAAACCTGACACCAACCCTAGCCTCAGAGCCGATTCCCTACCCTTGTCTCGAACCCAACCTAACCCCGACCTCGGCCTTAGTACTGGAAATTGACCTCGTTCTTGAAACTTAACTCCAACCTTAGCCCTAATCTCGAAACCCAATCCTAACCCTGGCCCAAAACCTGACCCCAACCCTGGCTTTGAATCTCAAATCTCGAACCGAACCTGGCCTTGACCTCAGTCTTAGAACCTAGCCATGATCCAAGTCTCGAATTCCGACCTTAATCCTAGTTCTAAAACCCAACCTCGACTATGGGCTCGGAACCTAAGCTCCGACCCGATCCTTATTTCAAATCCCGACCCATCCCCAAAATTGATCCTGACCCCTCTCTTGGGACCCATGTCCTTGATCCTAAAACCCGACCTTCGACCCCAGCCCCAATACCCAAGCCTGACCCCAGTCTTTGAACCCGACTCTGACCCTAGCCATAGTCTCAAAACCTAACCCCTACAGCAATCTCGATTTCAAATCCTGACTCCGACCTCAGTCTCAGATCCTGACCTCGACCCCGATCCTAAATCTTAACCCTAACCCGAGTCATGGAACCCGACTCTGACCCTTACCCCAATCCCACAACTAGATTTTAACCTCAATCGCAGAACCCAATCTTGACTTTGGTCTTAAAACCCAACCTCGATCATTGTCCCGAAGCGTGACCCCAACACCAATCCCAGTGTCGTCAAGTGACCTGTCCTCGATGATGAGTCCAATCTACCGATCCAACCCCATCGACAACCCTGTCAACGACATTTAAAAAATTATGTATCAAAATTATCGTTACAAAATGCATTTTTTGTTTTTTGTTTTTAAAAACAAAAAACAAATAATGGTACCAAATACGTTTTTTACTTACAAAAATAAAAAATAAAAACAAAAGAAATATTTTTGTTTTTTGTTTGAGAAAATAAAGCAAAAATGATACCAAAGACCCTAAATAAATGAAAGATAAAGAAGGTATCCGGTATTGAATGCTACCCCATACTTTTCAAAGAATCATACTGATGAAGTATGAGCGAATTGCTGAAATTTTTCAAAATACAGAGTGAAAAATTTACACCGTCATAAAGCAAAAATAAAACCACTTAATCTACGCAACAAACTAAAATAAGCTCACCAGTAAATCTCAAATGCGTTCAAGAGTTTGTATTGTAGCACCCTAAGCTCTGAACTTGATATAGATACAAACAAACCAACAGAGCTTAAGCATAATAAGATTCATCAACAGAACTTTGTATATCAACCAATTTTTAATATGAAACGCTGAAGTTAAAGCTTTGAATTATATCTGAATGGAAGGGTTTTGTTCTGTACATATGTTCAATAAGTTCACCTTAAATCGCACGGGCATTCTCTCCATCTTCCCTTTTGTTCTTCTTTTCCCCTTTGCTTTCACTATAATTGCCAGAGATGAGCAGTCTCGTTGGCTATAAGCAAAAAGCCGGTGGTGAAAATTAAATATAAAGAAAACAAAACAGAGATCTCCATACCCTTAACAAACGAAGAATCTGTCCAGAATGACAACATCCCACTAGTTCTCAAAGCAATTGCCTGAGTTGCTGGTTCTCTTTCCTGAGAGACTTTACTTCTTTCATCAGCTTCGCTTGATTTTCCAGAAGTAAATTCATTATGCTCGTCATTTCCATCTGGATAATAGTTTCAAACATAATTTTTGGAAGAAACTAAAGGCAAGGCAAAAAGCAATATCATGATTTCATCATAAATATACCTCGTGCAAATGAAATTGTCTCACAGTTTCTATATGAAGGTTCCTAATATCTTCATGTATTGATTTCTGCATAGAATCAAGACTCTCGTCTAAAGTACGTTGAAAAAGCTGAAGTGTAAAAGAACTTCCTTGCTGTGTATCCTGCTGAGAGTTGTTCTGAGGTTGTGAGCTTCCCCCCTGTCAATGTGTTTTGAAACTTTATTATTAAAGCATAACAGAAAAATCGAGACAAACACATTTGCTTAGCTCTTGCATCAAATGAGACCCCCACATAAGTGAATCTTTTATGCTCATAACCTTCGAACAATAAAAAATTAGAAAGGAAACTAGGAAATTGTTATCTAATACATTTTACATTCTTACATTCATCATGGGTGGCATCCCCTTTTCTATGGCGGCTGATACCTCTGACTTTGAGAATAAGTTGCTTAGAAGTTCTTCCCTGGTTTCAGCACCTGTTTTCTTTATTTTTGGTGAACCCAGAAAGGCTGACGTTCCGTCACTGAAGGAAGATGTAGTACTTATCCTCTCTGCATATGTTGAGAATCTCCGAGTCAAACTTGATAATGAATCAAGATTAGTGGGTCCCACGAGACCTTTTGTGCTAAGGGGCATAAACAAGGAAGTGGAGAGGTGTTCTGGAAGTCCCAAGGAACTCTCCTGATTTACAGATGCATCTTTTGTTCGCAAGTTTGCATAACTAAAGTTTGAATTTGTTGAGGAGCTAATACTTGGCTGTCTCGATGTCAAGGACAGATCTGGTAATCCTGACAACACTGAACCTGCAGTCTGACTACTAGAACCAAACATTCCCAAACGAGATGGCAAAGTTTGCATGTGGCCATATTTATCAGATGGTCTCTCACCCCCCCAAGCTTCTGGAGGTGTGATGGAGGAGTCTTCACTCTTAGAAGA
Source organism: Artocarpus hirsutus (assembly GCA_946598075.1). NCBI lineage: Eukaryota > Viridiplantae > Streptophyta > Magnoliopsida > Rosales > Moraceae > Artocarpus > Artocarpus hirsutus. Next base: position 97,979 of record CAMOHE010054150.1, on the reverse strand, counting down.
TGGCGAGGGAGTTGATCCCGACAGTCCAAACGATGATCTGGAATCATCCTGTCAACAATATGGAATATTCATTCAGAATATATAATTTATATAATGCGGACAGTTGAAAGAGCCTGAATATCAAGTTTCGAATGAGAGCTTATAGCATACATAACATTTCTAAAGCATAAAAAACTAAAGAACAAAATTCACATTCAACTTCAAGGCATAGCAAGAGAAACTACACTCTACATGAAGCCTAGATGGAACTGTCAACTTGCAATTGACTTTGGTGAACTATCTACAAAATGAGAGAATGAAATAAAAAATGATAATAATAATAATACCCAACTGTAACAAACGTCAAAAGAAACAATCATCTAGATCTGCCAAGTGAAGTTCAACTGTTCAAAAAGTAAACATGCCACATTTCTGGTCAACTACGAAAATTATAGCCGAAGGAAGAGCAAGACCTGTTCAGAAGTTGAGCTAGGTTTGCAATCAAATACTGGATGATCAATGCTTCCATCTTTTGTAAAAGGAAATCTCCTAGTAGATGAAGGGAAGAGAAGGGATGAAGGCTTCTTGTCTACAAGCAAATGCTCCTTTTTGGATCTGTCATTATCATCCCATGATTTGTCAAGACTGGGTGTGATCGGTTGAACATCCACGAGAGGGGAGAATACTTCCATTTCATCCTTGAAGTTATAAGTAGAACGAGGAGCATGTAATCTAGCCAATGGTCCGCCTGGCCGTAGATGAGTCCGAAGTGGTGTCTCCTCTGCAGAGGACAAAAGGAGCATACTTGATGTAAATCCACTGCCAGTAGCTGAAACCGAAGAGGTTTCAGGAGAGGGACCTGAACGGCCAGGATTCCGTGAACTTGGTACTGTTGTAGACAGAGAGAGGCTCAATGAAGTCACAGAAGGAAGTGGATCAGGCATAAGAATTGAATCTTCAACAGCATCTCCCAAAAGGGCGGTCTCAGCAGAGCAACTACTTTCATTTACAATAACAGGTTTCGATCGTTGCCAGCATAAGCTTGTAACAGCCTGATGAATACTAGAAGTGCTTAATTTAATATTTTTAAAAATAACCAAGATATTATTCTCACAGAGGAAAAACAAAAAAACAAAGGTACCTAAAGAAACGTATAACTAAGGAAACAACAGCTTAATGGCAAAAACATATCTGAGGCAACCAGAAAGGAGGAAAAATAATAACAGGAAACATATCAAACAGGCCCACGACTGATTTTAGTGGTTTTTTTAGCCATTGCCAATTATCAAGAATCATAAATCTCTAGCATTGTGTTAAAAAGACCAGGGACCTTTCCAATAAACTAAGTCTAATCAAGCCATTTGTTGCATGCTCGTAGACTAAAAATTAGCATGACACACTCTCTTTTCTCTCAACCTTTGAGAAGTCCGAAATTCAAATCTTTGAGCTAAAATACCAAAGTCATATTGAGAAGTCAACTATTTCTTTAAGCAAAACTCTTCATACTAGGTAGTAAAAAGAAAAGTCTCTTGGATTGCCAATGACCAAGTGGATAAAAGCTTAGTTCATGAGAGATGCATACTGCCATCGTCAGAAGTTAACTTAAAATGGACTTGCTTTATTTTTAAGCATGCTTTACAAATACTCTAGAAGCTGGCACTTATTGAAAACCAAATAGACAGAGGGAAAAAAATGATAATGAAAAGAAAGAAAACTACCTCTGAACTACTATATGCTCTAAGAACTGTGAACGGTTCTGGCTTTCCACGAACATCATAGAACACAACCCGACCTGTGCTTGTTCCAGCTGCAAGCACCAAGCCATCATCTCTAAATGCCAACGAAGAGAAAGGTGCTTCGTGAGAAATAGAAGATGAAGGTCTCCTAGATCCCGAGTCATATGTATACAACTTTTTGTCCAGACCAATGCTGGCGATTAGCTGTCATAAATAATAAAATAACATTAAGAAAGCTTAATTAGAAGAAGAGATATAAGAAAGCTTAATTAGAAGAAGAGATATAAAAATAAAATGTGAAAAAATTATGTTAATATGCATCTTATAAGTATTTATGAGACCTTGTCACTGGAAGGTGAAAAGCTGATACCAGCAGTTGGTGCAGAATGTTGCTTCAACCAAGAAACCTGGAGAAAATTTGAAGAAAAGAGACAGAGAAAGAAAATCAAACTCTCAATTTAGAAGACAAAAACTTAAAAACATTAATTATCAGGGATGGGTTGTAATATATTGTTAAATCTTATTTTAATTGGCTAGAAAAATTCATGCAACGGAAATGGAAATGGAAATACAAAAGCCAGAGGTAATAAAAATGTTTCCAGCACAAATTTCAATTCAATTAGGCAGCAAAAAGTGGCATAAGCATCGTAAAAGTAAAGAAAACATGAATTTCAAGAGAAATACAGAAATTGGTTGTGGATTCATTTTATTTTCTGAAAGTATTGAGGATCATCGTCAAGGAAAAAATGATGCATACCTTTGGGCTCCGACCAGTTGTATCCCACAAATGTACAGTCCCATCATCACCTGCTGTCACCAGAAGATGCCGACTAATCCGAGAATAATCAAGAACTCTTAACACCTGGTCTTAAAATCCAGCAGACATACAATTTACTTGCAAAATATAGATTCGTATAACTTGGCCGCTAGAAAGACAACATGAAACGTAATAATCAACCTGTTCATTTGGATCTTTGAGTTCAGCAGTCCGTGCTCCAGATGCAAGATTGTGAAGCATAAGATCACCACTAAGACTAATGGAAGCCAAGTGTTCATCCTTGCAGTTGTACATTGCACCTGTTATAGTATTGGTGTGACCTCTCAACCATTTTATACAGCGCTTCCTTTGCAAATCCCATATTCTTACAACCTGGCCACTTCCACCAGTGCATATGTATCTAGAAACCTTGTTGCTAAAGCTAATGGCCAGTATAGACTCCTGCAAAAACAGAAGCAGATGTGTAACAAAGTAAGGCCACTGGCCAACCATGCCTATGATTTAGAATCATGATCAGGTCTATAAAAAGTAAGAAAGCAACTGAATTGAAAGACAGACTTATGATTTATGTTGATTTAACAAGTTCTATAAAAGTTCCTCAAAAACAAGTTCTATAAAAGTTTGGATCTTAAAGTGAATATAAACTGATAAACCGTAGAGCATGGTCTTATTGGCTGCCAACCTCAGTTACTAGAAGAAAACTATGCCCAATTATGCCTCTAGTCTAGACTATTCTCTAATCAATAATTACACGCACCATACAACCCTATATCCTCAAGAGAGATTAAAATAATCACTTAGAGAAAAAAGCGCCAAGAAGAATAACCACAGAATTTACAAGCAAATGAGCAGTGAGATGTATGCATTGATCAAACACTTACATCAATGTTGTCTCCACTGTCAGTCCCGGCCACCGGAATCGTCCCCATGCTCTGCCCATTTTTCCGCCACAATGAGATCTTCTTGTCATCTCCAGCGCTGGCCACCACCAAATCTGCAAAGACACCCCACCTGGATAAAACTCAAAAACCTCTATGTGTAGCTAAGAGTTACACAGGAAATTGGGAAATAATTCGACCAACAAAATGCCGTCTACATTTTTATGCCCCGTTGCTAAAATAATAATAATTAACAAAAAAAAATCCCAATCCAACTAACTTTAACACAATAGTTCCCCTACATTCATTAAAAACGATCTTCAAAAGCCCTCATTACAAAGGGAAATGTCAAAATGTAATTTAAAAAAAGAAAAGAAAGAAAATAACGGATTTTAGTGCGCCCAAAAACAAATCAGCTAATTCTGAAGAAATAAAGAAAGGAAAAAAAAAGTAAAAAAGAGAAAATTAAGGAGCGACTGACTGGTATGATTCCACTTGACGGAATTGACATGGAAACCAGGAGAAGGAGTGTAGCTCAAGGCGCACGGATCGCCAACCCTTCCAGAAACATCGAAGAGCTTCACGGTGTCGCCACCGCTCGCCGCCAGTAACGCCGCCGTTGGATCTGTCAAATTCATTGTCGCTCCCTCTCTCTATCTCTCAATTTTCTCACGGAAGGAAAAATAACAATATAATGCGAAGCCTTATTCTTTAATCAGCCGATTTCTGCAAATTTTCCCGGGAATTCTCGGGAAAATTTCGAGGGTGAGAAAGTGAGTTAACAACTTTTTTTTTAAGAATTTTATAAAATGTTATTTGAAAATCTGTTTGTTGTTGTAGTAGCAGTAGATATTCATTTCTGGAAGTACCAAACCCTACCGGAAAGAGAAAATGAGGGGCGAAAAATTTAAAATGTAAGAGGTGAACGAGCGAGCGCCTTTATACGCTGGGCCGGGCCATTATTCTATAGACCCGTAGGCCCACTACGTAGCACGCTCCTTTCTCCTTGAGAGATTTACCTGCTGTTTGACTAAACAGTAGAAACCACGTTTCCACCACAAACTTAATTATAAACAGTATAAATTTTTTATACATAACAATAACAATTAAAAATTATTATAAGGTAAAACTCTCACATGCTATAATAAAAAAGGTTCTAACCAACTGTTCCTATCAGCCTTGCAAACACCTCTTATGATACCTGCCACCTATCCTATAGTCTAATTGATTTATGTTATATGCATAAAAACTATTTGAAAATATGTCATAATAGCATAAATAATATTTTATATATTGATCAAAATATTTATTATTAAACCTGGTTTTTTTTCTTTATGTTTCTCTCTTTGGATATTGGCCAACATATTAAAGGTATATTTGGATATTTCTAGTTTAAGTCATAACGTGGCTGTGGTATTTTTTGTAAATATTTTTTTATAACATAAATCAATCTAAGCTTAAAATTTGTGGCATTTTTGTAAAGAGCTCCCTTTCTCTTCTTTTTTTTTTTTGTTTTTTTTGGGTTTGTTTGGTAACATTTTTGTTTTTATTTTTTAAAACAGAAAAAACTATTTCTTTTGTTTTTTTATTTTTAAATGAAAACATGTTTGGTACTATTTATTTATTAAAAAAACAAAAAACAAAAAAAAATGTTTGGTCAGATAATTTTGATACATATTTTTTTAAATAAGAACAAAAATATCATGACTCAAGGTTGTTGATGCGGTTAAATCGACAGATTAGACTCATCATCGAGGATAGAGTGCTATCTAGGACTAGATTGGGGTCAAGTTTCAGAACCGAGGTTGGGGTTGGGTTCGAGGACCAAGATCAAGGTCTGGTTCTGAGACTAGGTAGGAGTTGGGTTATGTGACCAAGGTCGAGGTTAGGTTTTGGTTGTTTGGATTGGTGCCCTAAGGAATAAATACTTTGATTGTATTTATGACATTTTGGGTGAAACAAATAATAATGCAAATGTTTTATGTATTGATAATAGTCCTCATATTACTATCATATCAATGATTGTACATTAGCAAACATGTGATTCTTGATTATTAGAACCAAATCGTAGAATTGGGCATATATGGAGTTTATATATGAAAAAATCCAATTCAAATATTAATAGTCTAAACTATATAATCTAAAATCATGTATAGGGCTGAGTACTTTATACATAATTAGACTATAATGGGAATCTACGTCCAATTAAAGAGATGATTTATCTTGGCCATTGGAGCAGATTGACTATATGGTAGACACATTGGTATTATAGACTTAATGGTGATCACACACTGAATTGGACCTAAAGTTAAATTGATTTAATAATAATTCCATTTAACTTAAATGAATTTTCTTTGATAATCGTTTATTTGTCGTCTTGATCCTAAAGTGAACTCACGACTCCATGTTTGTAGTTTATATCTTTTGATATGCCAAAAGTAGGAGTTCTGATTAATGAAGGCTCCATTGTCAGCATGTTGGAGATGCAGTTTATATTCGATCAAAGTAGAATCCATAGACATGAAATCTATAGTTCTCTAACAAAGAGTCAATGTTATTCTTTCAAATGTATTATTCGAGTATTGAAAAATATAACGAGGCATCTATCATCTGGATACATATGGTAATCGGATGATATTCTTTTTGTATGTGTTATTAAATGAATGAATTTTCCAATGGTGAAATAATAGAACTTTAAGGTAAAATAATTTGAATGTAAAATAGAACTAAGTCCTTCATCTGATTATGGATAACCTAGGGGATATATATAATATGAAAGATCATGGACAAAACTTATATTTCTAAAGTCTCGTAATATGATATATTATCAAAAGTGCAGCTTTAGATCTATAGTAGAGTAACACTGAAGTTAATAATTAAATAGATAATTAATTGATGATCCATTTATATGTTATTATTAGAGATTGATAATATATGTCCATCGGGTCTCAACGCTAGCTCACTGATTCCTTTATGACAGATTGGGTAAATATAGATAAAAGTATATGCGAGTCGGGCCATTGAGCTTGATGGGGCACGTGGGCCTCAGTCCGATTGGACTGCTAGTGGGCACAGGCCCATTAGAGATTGGCGCCTATATGCTTATTTCTAGAAGAATTAATTATTTAATTAATTTTGGAATATAATTATTTAAATTGGTAATTGGGATTTTGGATAATTTATGATTTAAATTTGTATTTAAATAATTAATTTAAATCCTAGTTGAATTTGAATTATAGATAATGGACAATTATTCAGTCTTATTTAAATCAAATTAAATAATTATCTTGAATAATGGAATTCTAATTTAAATTGAGTTATTTGAATTAGACTTATTCTAGATGATGCAGATAATTGCAATTCCCTACACTATGATTGGTTGAATTTTAGAGATAAATCTTCTTGTGGTTGGCGCCACACTTGGGAATAGGAGAGAAAAAATTTATCTTTTAATCCTAATAGACTTCTGATTCTTCCTACTGCATCTATAAATAAAGACCTTGGGTCTTCATTTAGTCTTAAACTGCTATAGTGCAATTTTTAGATAGTAGAGTTTTGACCACTCCCATTTAGTGGTCATAGTTCCTCTAGCACAAAATCCAATTGGAAGGAGTGTAACTATAGTTGAAATTTGCTGAGTTGTGCCTACACACAAAACGATCTAAAGGTAGAGAATAACGTTAAAGATCTGACAGTAGAGATTCATCGTTGAAAAATTGTTCAATTAAAAGTGTTGTTTTCAATCTACAATACATAAATTAGATTTAAGTTATTGTCTATAGCACCATGAGTTAGTTTCCTAGGTGATTATTAAAATTTTTGAAATTTTGTTGTGTCACCGATCTAATTTTTCCAACACTAGTATAGGGTCAGAGTCAGATTAAAGGATCGGGGCCACAGTTGAGGTTTGGTTTCGTGGCTGGGGTCAAGTTTTAGGATCAAGGCTGAGGTCGTGGTCGAGATATAGGATTGAGGCCAAGGTCGAGGTTGGGTTCCCAAGCTAAGGTTGAGCTCTACGACTGGGTCAGGATTGGGGACTAGGATCGAGGTTGGGGTAGGGATTGAGGATTAAGGTTAGGTTTCGAGACCAAGGTCAAGGTCAAGTTTTAGGTTGTGGCTGAGGTCAGGTTTTGGGACAAGGGTTAGGCTTCAAGACCAATGTCAAGTTTCGATGTTGGGCTCTAGGATCAGTGTCAGGATCATAATCCATGACCGGGTTGGGGTTGGGGTTAAGGAGCAAGGCCGGTGTCGAGGTCAGGTTTTGAGACAAGAACCGAGGTTGAGAACTAAGACTAAAGGCGAGTCAGAGTTGGGTTTTGGGTTTTAACGTTAGGGTCAAGTTTTAGGATAGGGGCCAAAGTTAGGGTCAGGTTCCAAGACTAGGGTTGGCTTCTTGGAACCTGACTTTGACCCCGACCCCAACCCCAGTCTTAGAGCTTGACCCTAGAACTCGACATTGATTTTGGCCCCAATCCCAAAACCTGACCTAGATCTCGGTCACAAACTTAACCCTGACCCTAGAGCGGGAACCTAACCCCCACCCTCAGCCTTGACCTAGTCTCGAAACTAGATCTCATTCCCGATCCCAATCCTAGTCCTGAAACCTGACCTCGATCTCGGATCTAGACTCTGACCCCTGTCTTATATCTTGACTTTGATCCTGGTCCTAGATCCTGCTCGACCATGACCCGAATACTGACCTTGGCCTGGTCTTGAGACTTGACCCTCGCCCTAATACCCAAAACCCAACTCTAACCATGGCTTTGGTCTCGGATCTCAACCCTAGTCCCAGATCCAACCCCAGCCTTGACTAGGGTCCCAAACCCAACATGAATCTCAACCCTAGTCCCAGATCTTGATCACAATCCTAGCTTTGGTCTCAGAACCTAACCCTAACCCAGGTCCTGAAGCACATCCCGTACCCCAAACTTAACTGCGGTTCTAGATCGCAACCCTAGTCCCAAAACCTGACCTCGACCTTGGTCCTCGATCCTGACCCCGATCTTAGATCCTAATCATGATCCTAGTCCTGTAACCCAACTTAAAGCTCGATATTGGAACTCGTCCCTATATTAGAACTTAACCCCAACCTGACATAACGTGTCTGGCTAGCTGTCCAAACCAACCTAACAATGAGTTGGCCTGACCCTAATGGTATGTCTAACTTGTCGACCCAACCCCAATGGCAAGTTCATTTTGCCAGCCCCACCTTAGCTGTTAGTTAGGCCTATAGACAAGACTCAAAGGGCGAGTCTGATTTACTGGTTTGACTTCAACGACAAGCCTGGCATAATACAAACACGATACCAATGATGAGTTAGTCCCGATCTTGATAATGAGTTTGGTAAGCTGGTGAGACATCAACGATGATCTCAACTCGTCAGCCAGATTCCGACAGTGTGTCGAACCTACTGTCTTGACCTTGACAACGCATCCAGCTCGTTGGCTAGACCCCAATGACAAGTCTGATTCGCTAGCCCCATCCTAGTTATGAGATTGGCCCAATCTTGATGCTAAGTTCTTTCTGTTGGTCGGCTATCAGCGAGCATGGCCTGACCCTAACAGTATGTCTCGTTCATTGTTCTAATCTCCATGGCGAGTTCAATTTGTCGACCGAACCCCAATGGCGATCTCAGCTTATCGATAGTTGATGATCTTAGTAAATTTTTAGTTAACGACAACCTAAGATTTTTGTTCAAAAAAATTTTAGAAACAAGAAATTTTTGTTTCCATAATTTCAAAAAAAAAAATGATAACAATTTAAAAAAAATAAAAATAAAAACAATGTTACCAAATGTATTTTCAAAAAAGTTTTCACTTTTTTTGTTAAAAAACAAAAAAACTGTTTAAATAAATTATACAAAATGGACCCTTACTAAATGTATAGAAAATTTTTAAGGACCCTTACTAAGTGTTTATCAATCTATTAAGGAAATAAGTTACATGGGCAATTAAATTCCTATTATTTTGTTTACTTTGCTAAAGAATGTGAAGGAATTGGAATGAAATAAATGTAATTGCAAAATTACCCTTATGTGAAGTAAATAACTAGCTTAAAGTAAAGGTATATTTAGAAAATAAGTTTGTTGGTTCCTATTTTTAGGGGAAGGAATTAAATTCCATAGGTGAGAGATGAAAGATAAGTTCCCCCATATTAAGGAACTTAATTCCTTATTTATAGGTGGGACCCACCTCATTTAATTATTGAATACAAAAGTAAACAACAAAATTTAAAATCTAGAATTTAATTCCCTTTTTGATATTGAAATCCTGATAAATAAACACACCCTTAAACACACGTAAGTCACCTACTAATGTGTAACACCATAGAATAACAAAAGTATAGTTAAACACTACCATGACATTCGAGTACTGTTTGAAAAAATAGTTAGAACCAACAGTTTTTGTTTAAGAACTGAAACATGTGAGTTTTACATTGTAGCTTTTTACTATAGCATTTAAGAGCTTTATACTATTAATAGTTCTAACGGGTCTTTGAAAACCACTCTTGCAAGCAGCCCATATGGTTTTGTTATGTATGGAAAAGAATTGTTTATAAACAACTCATCTCGTTGACATTCCATTTAATTAGAATGATTACAATAATATTTATAATAATCATGATCATCTGGTTGAGATGGCCGCCAAAAAAGGGGTAGTGGCCAAAACTCATCTGGTTGAGCCAAAGAAAATAAGAAATATGGCTTAAGAGAGAAGGAAAAATTGCTGTGTAAGAACGTCCCTCTCAACATCAACATCAACAGCAACAGCAACAGCAACGTCAAATTAAAGTAACAAAACACCAAACATACAAAAGACTTGAGCGACCTGCCCGAGAGAGAGAGAGAGAGAGAGAGAGGAGATAAAACATGCCGCAGCAACTGAAGTCAAACCATACAAAGTTCAGGCAAAAGATGTTTAGGCAATATGCAAACTTGAGAAAAAGTGGCACTTAGATACACACACACACACACACATATATATATATATATATAGATATGGGATAGAATAAAGGTCAAAAGTGGACAGAGCAACAGCCGAAATGTTGTTAATCTTCATTCAAATGGCTAATCATAGATGGCTGAAAGATGAACACAATCATCACCAACACCCATGGTATATCGTACTTGACATCCACCATCAACAAATTCACAATTGGACGTTTTAACAAGAAACTAAACTAAGCTTAATACTTAATAGTTCAATGAAAGGAAACCCCAAGTCTTAACTCTCAAAAACTGAATCCTTTTCTGCTAGTAGTGAATGAGGCCATTTCTTTGCCAACAATCGGCAACATACATAACAATAATTAAATTATCCACACGATTGTTCCAAGATAAGTATTAGGTACAAACTAGAAGCAGGTGAAGACGAACATCAACCCCTCTGCTTTGTCTACTCCTTAAAACAGTGAACTAACATGTGGAGTCTCTCCGGTAGCTTAAAAAGTTTGGATTCCCTCAAGATAGAATAAAATTCTGCAGAAATGGCCACCTTCATTTTCATCCACTTTTTCCGAGCATTAACAGAAAGATGCCTGCATGAAGAAGATAATTAATAAGCATATCAAGTAGAGTGATTAAACAAAAAAAAAAAAAAAGTGTAAAGAGGAGAAGGTTACATCAATAATTCGCGAGACATAAATCATGGTTTTAAACAGTTACTGCATAACAAGGGTACTTCTGAAAGAATAATTTTTATGTCAAAGCTCATATAATTTTTTTCCTACATAATTGTGTCCATGCCTCGCATTTGAAGAAACCTTTTATCTAGAATACTACAGTATAAAATACAAAAGTCAACAAAAACATGCTACCATTCTCATTAGGCACGCATGGTCACATATGAATTAAGATTGCGCTATCTAAATACCAAAATGAGGAAATAGAGGAAAACAATAATCATCTGACCTTGAAAAACATGGGCTCAATTTCACATCTTCGTTGACATCAAGAACTTAGCTTTTTTCTCCGCTGGCTTAAGGATCTGGAAAGAGCACATCAAGTTTTCATCAACAATCATCATCGCACCAGCATTATCAAATTCACCACAGTAGTTTGGGGCTGAAAATATGGTTACAAGTTGCCTGTCAGCAAAGAATTCATACCCATCCTCCACCACCTACAAGAAAGTATTCATTTCACAGTCCAAAATGAGTAATACTTGAGTCGAATGGTGAAAATTAAAAATAAAAATGATAATAATAATAAATAACAATAATAATAATAATAATTACCTGATGGGCACGACAGACAAGGTCCAAATCATGTTTCAGCAAGAATTCTGCCACCTTATCAGGGCCAAAGGTGTATGAGACTCCTCTGTCATTCATTCCCCATCCCTTAACATCTGTACCAGGATCCGACCAAAGCAAATCACAAAGCAAACCGGTGTCAGGAACAGCAGTTGGGCGAGGTAGGTTCCTTATCTGATCTAAGTTAGTTAAATCTGGGGACAGACCTCCGTGCATGCATAATATTTTGTCATCTATAACAGCTGCTACAGGAAGGCAGTTAAAACATTCGGTGAATGCTTTCCAAAGTCTGACATTAAATCGCCGTTTACACTTGTCATAAAATCCATATATCCGATTAATAGAAGCACACTCGTGATTTCCTCTTAGGAGAAAGAAATTCTCTGGATATTTAATCTTAAAGGCAAGCAAAAGGCAGATAGTTTCCAAACTCTGCTTGCCACGATCAACATAGTCACCTAAAAACAGATAATTGGCACTCGGAGGAAAACCCCCATACTCAAAAAGCCTCAACAAATCACTGTACTGCCCATGGATGTCACCTGAAAATGCAAAGCAAACAATCACAGGGTTAGAGCTATTAACTACTCTAATAATTACAATAATAATATCATATGATAAAACTGTCACTCTTGTATCATGTATGAAATGAGGAGAACGACAACCGGAATGCAATCCTTGAAAATCTCTAATACTTCTCAAAGCTGATCAGCTCACTTAAAGTAACCACTACCAAGAACCAGGCACAAGTTCATATGTTATGAGTAAATAGAACTCGGATTCTCTCACATCTTGTATCGACCCTAAAGCACAATCCCCAAACAACGCCCCTTCCCCCACAACCATAACACTGCCTCGCCCTTCATAGAGTAAAGTTAACCATCCAGTCATCACTCATCCCTCCAAGCTATAGATAAAAATTTCAAAAGTATTTTTTCATGATGTCCAATCTAGAACAATAACTTAAATGCCCATATATTAAAAGTAGACATACAAATCAATGTTTTCGTATGAACACATAAAAGGATGCCAATGAATTGAATAAAGAGGTTAATGGAGAAACAGTCGGCACAGCTAGCTAGCTAACATCATAAATTCCTTCACTGTCTCCCCACTTCTCCATTTTTTTGGCAACTTAACAAAATTTCAAATAATGTTCTGTCCAAGAAACATGGATAATTCACGTTAACTCAGAGAACATACAACATAACATCTGAAACAAGCCCTTTAAGTAACTCAAACCCAATATTTTCAAAAGAGAAAGAGATAACATATGTCTCTATTCTTTCCAACAACAAAGATTAAAAAAATCAAGAAGAAGAAAACGAAATCTAAGCAACTTAAAGAAATACGATAAGAGAGAGAGAGAGAGAGAGAGAGAGAGAGAGAGAGAGATTTTCATATGGGTGCTATATGGAATCAAATCTAAAAAAACACTCAAAAGCAATTTACCCTCATAGCATTCAAAAGAACAGAACCAGTAAGGGAAAAAAAATAAAGAAAAACCTGGTTAAGTCTATAGAAGGGACCTAGAAAAGAACTACTTCCCAATCCAATATAGAAAAATTTCAGAATTTTCATAGAAAAGAATTTAGAATAGAAATACAAACTGAAAAATATATATAAAAAATTAAAATTAAAACCAACAGAAATGTGAAATGTGAAACGTACCGCAAATTTTGATAGGGGCTTCAAGCTCGAGCAAATTCGTCTGTCGGAGGAAAATGTCTTTGGAAGCAACGCAGAGTTGCTTGATCTCCGACTCCGAAAGTTGGACCTGCTTACCGGGCCTCGCCGATCGGACTTCCGTCAGCCGTCTGATTATATCATCCACTAAGGCGGGGTCAATCCCTGCTTGCACTTGTGACGCCATTAGAGTCTGGACGAAGAAGCCCCCAAAACGACAAATAGAGAACAAGAAAACCCTAGAAATTATCAAGGAGACCAAATTTTCAAAGAAATTTCCTTCTTTGTTTCTCTGTATATTTTCCTTTATGATTGGGTGTTATTGTGAGGCTTTCTCATATTTGCGGCTTTTGGCTTGGTTTGGTGGGTCGATTTTCTCGGAAAATATAGTAGGATTCTTCTCGCAGGAAAAACGGTTGGGAAAGTGACGGAAAACTGTTTTTTAATGAAAGATAGACTTCGTTGTGGAGGGAGAGGAGAAACTGCCAAAAGAACGAAAGCGCAGACGGCTGCGACTCCGATGTGGCAAAAATGTCGATAATATCTATTTTACAGTACTTTTCTTTTAGATATTAAAATCGTGAAAATAGTCTTGTTTGTTTTTATTATTAACACGAATGGATGTTAAATTTTTTAGTCTTTTTTATTTTGTTTTTTTAATTTTTATAATTATTTATTTTATTTTTTAAATTTTAAAAATTATTATCTTGTTTTTTAAACTTTTAAAGTTATTCAATTTTACCCCATGAGTTTTTGATTTTCCATTAAAATAGATAAAATCAGGCTTTTGTAAAGGGTTTATATACACATTTCTTTTCATCTTTAATATATTAATATTGTTCGCCAACATCTCCTTATCTTTAATGTATAGTTCTTCTTTATTATTCAAATTCAAATATTGATAAACAACATCGACTTATTAAATAAGTACGTATTAAAGATGAGAAGAAATATGTTGACAAATCCTTCTTAAGTGAGACTTTAGATAGGTAGATTAAAAAACCATAAGTGTAAATGTAAACAAAATTTGGGAGTGATTAAAGCTTATTTTGTACTTAGAGGTAACACATGTATGAATCAGATGGCTTAATTCCATCTATTTGAACAGAAATCAACAATTCATGAGGCAAAAATGAGGAGCTCTAAAAGTCATAAGAGTAAAGTGGTGATTTTTAAAGTCCAATGGGTAAAATAAAAGAAATTTGAAAGGTCAGAAAGTAAAGTCGTGATTTTTAAAGTTTAGGGAACAAAATAAGAAAAACCCTAAAATTTAAAGACCATTGGTGTTAATAATTTTACGATCTTTTTTTAATACATTACTATATTATGAGTTTCTTAGGAATTAGGAATAATATATTTTTACTTTCTAATTTTAAAATCGTTTTAAAATCCCACTTTAAGATAAAACCTTTTGATTTTCTTTAAATATTTTTCTTGTTATGATGCATCCAACCACAAATATTCCTTCTATTATATTCATTTGTGAAAGTAAAGAGAAACAAAAAATAATACAATCATGATTTTAATTAAAAAGAATGTTTTTTTCTCTCTTCATTCTAAACCAACTAAGGTTTTTGTGTTTGTTTAAGCAATATCACCTCCCCTTCCTTTAAGGCTGGACTTCGGTGTCGTGTTATGGTTGATTGTCATGCATCTAGCCCATGGGAAAGGTTGGATACTTGGGAATGAGTTGGGCTTAGAGATTGCTTTGGGTAGATAGCTGGAGTTCTATGGCTTGCGTCAGGAGGCATGGTGGATGCTGAAGTACAACACCAACATGATTTTTCGAAGGGTATCAAGGTCGAAGAAGGAGGAGACTATAACCGATGGGATATGGGTGGGAGGGTGCTAAACGGATGGGATTGTGTCTGAGCGACCTAAGGCAAAGGAAGAATTTGTTGTGATGGAAGGTAGGAGAGGTCGGGGAAGATTTGCTTCTTGGCATGGGGCTCGGAGTCAATGATGTTGTCGGTAGAGGTTATTAAGATAGATGCTCTTAAAACATGTACTATTTTTATAATAGACATATTTATAAATAAATAAAATGATTTTTTTTGAATACTAGATGAATATCATTAAAATTTTATAATTATCTATATAACCTTAAATATTGTACATTAGTGTTATATACAGAAGAATAATATTTAAGGATGATAATTAAAATAGTTAAGTATGAATATTTAATTGAATGTTACTGGTGCAAGTTATTTCTATTAAAAATAGAATGGTCTCATCGAAATTGTTAATGTAGTGAGTCATTAAATAAACGTATTATACATAATGAGATTGTGTAAGACTGAGACATGATATGATATGAACAATTACATAATTTTCGTTAGAATGTAGCAAGTTCTAATCACACCACTGATGGTCATACATAAATGATCTTAATTCTAAATTATTAGTAGATTCCTATTTATGGAATTATGTGATCTGATTTACTCAGTAAGAATTTGAGAATCGAATCTCATCCCTTGTATTTTGGAGGCAAAATGAAACACGCAGCCAAAAATGTTAATATTACAAGATGGAATCCTTTCATTTTTTAACAAGAAGTAAATAAATAACTCTCTAAATATTGATTTGGGTCTTGAATAATATTAGCGTTCAAATTCCTGATTAAGTTCATGAATTTATTATTCATTAGAGAATCAATGACACTTAAGGATAAAGACGTAATTAAATAGGTTAACAGATTTTACTTATATCTAATTATGAATTATTTATCAAGGCTTAATTTATATACAAGGACTATATTAAATGGACAACTCTAAAGTACGAGTGATTATATCTATAATTTCAAGAAGGTAATTCCAATTTTTAGTGGAATAACCTTGGAATTAAAAAAATAGTAGGACATTAATTAAAGAGTTTTAATTTATATATTGGTTTTATTAGAGTTTAAAATTATTGGTCTATTAGTCCCTCGCTATTCTTACACTATTTGGACCAGTGGATTTATTGGAATTCTAAATCAATAATCACTCAAAATAAACTAATTATAAATTAAATTATTCAATAATAATTAATTTTGTAAGACACATTATGGGTCTCACCCACAGCATGTGGTGTCTATATGCATAGGGAAGGGTTCTTTGTGTGGTCTAAGATTTATTCACTAAGTTTCCAATTTCTAAAAGTTTATTTTCGAAGAATGTGATTTTTTCAAGTTTAGAACTTGAAATTTGTAAACAAATCAAATTAGGTAACAAGCAATATTCCTCCCCTTGCTGAAAGAGGTGGGTGCCATAAGCATGGAGTGTCTATCTCTTTATGGCTCCTACACCAGATAAGGAAAGGAGAAAGATTATCTTTTTTTTATTAAATATGTAATATTCAATTTAAAATAATAGAAGCTTTTGGAATTAATGGTCTATCATTTTTTATAAATAAAGGGCTCCTCTATTCACTCTACACACAATTAAGAGTCATTGTCAAGCTACAAAACCCCTAGCAGTAGGTAGGTAGAAGAGAGAGAAAAAGACAAGAAGTGTTCTTCCATTCTTAGTCTCGCTTTACTCATGTATTGACATTAATGGAAGAGAAACCTAACAATCCTAATTCCTTCTATGCCTATACGTACGTCCATTTGGTGCCGAGGACTAGGCGATGAATATGATAGTTTCATATAGAGAATGTTTTCTATAGACCATCTTCATCCTAATCACTTCAACAGGGCAAGTTTTGATTATATATATTTATTAAGTGGTAAATTAATATAATCTATAGCTTCTTTTTGTAAAACATTTTATGAAAATTGTTGTTATAGACGACACTTTTTCTATGTTTCTGCTTATTTTATCTGAAACCATTTTAGAAAACCAACAGAGATTGACTTAGGTGTAGTAGATCTGTGGTCGTGGCTTACTAGATTGGGAAAAGAAAGGTATCACCTTCAAATGTTCTGTCGCAACATTTATCATCAGGAGAAGGCTAAATGGTGGAGGTAGCTAACCCTTTTTTGTCCTGGTGTTATCTCTATTTTCTTTTTTCTTTTTGTCTAGGTTTTGTGTTTGTCTACTTAAAATAAATGCAATGGGTTTTCTGTTGCATTTGTATTGTTTGATGTTTTTAATATAATAATAAAGGTAGTCTCTCCACCTCTAGATTTGGTTTGTTATTAGCCAAAAAGTGTGTGGATGTTTGGCCAGACCGTAGTCTAGGTCGTGTTATGTGTGATCTCGACAAAGAAGATCTAATTTCAGTTGATTGGTTTAATCCATTAATCATGTGGTGTTTTATAACGAGCTTGGTCGAGCTCTAGTTTATATGTTGACTAAGTCTTTCCCCTTTAGTTCTCGTCACTCAAAATTTATCCATATACTTTATTCATCCTTATCAATGGATACAGTTTATAATTGGAGTCAAATTTTCCTTAAACAGGTATCATATGCGACTATGTTTGTAATATTTTTATATTAATGAAGTTTTCCTTTCAAAAAAAGATAAAAGAAGAGATTATTCGATTCATTGTTGTATCGCTCATAATATATATAATAACTCAGGCACCTATTTCAAATGCATATCCTATTTTTGCACAGCAAAGTTATGAAAATCCACAAGAAGTGACTAGCCGTATTGTATATGCCAATCGCCATTTAGCTAACAAGCCCATGGATATCGAGGTTCCACAAGTGGTACTTTCTGATGTTGTATTTGAGGCAATTGTTCGAATTCCTTATGATTTGCAACTGAAACAAGTTATTGCTAATGGGCAAAAAAGAGCCTTGAATGTGGGAGCTATTCTTATTTTAACTGAGGGGAACTAGCCCTTCCTGATCGTATTTTGCCTAAGATTAAGGAAAAATAAGTAATTTGTCTCTTCAGAGCTATCGCCCCATGAAAAAAATATTTTTATGATAGGTCCTGTTCTTCTCAAAAATATAGTGAAATCACCTTTCTTATTATTTCCTCGAACCTTGTTACTAAGAAAGACGTTCACTTCTTAAAATATCCTATATACGTAGGTGGGAACAGGGAAAAGGATTAGATTTATCCTGATGGAAGCAACAGTAACAATAATATTTATAATGCTATAGCGGTTTGTATAGCAAGCAAAGTCGGTTTCTTAGCAAGGTACGGAATGTATCGTCGAATATTCAATATGATTTTACAAAATCTAGTTTCATTCAAGTAATAGATTTTAGCCAATTAAAAGGGTCTTTTGATTAATCTAGAGATCATTTTGATTCCATTAATATTGAAGATTCAAAATATCATACATTGATCATTCAAAGAGAGATTCAACAATTAAAACAAAGATCAATGCTTTGGGATCCTTCCTTTCTTCAAATGGAATGAATAGAGATAGAATCAGATCGATCCCTTTAATGTTTTTCTAGATATTCCTCAATGTCCCTGCTATTCACGGAATATAAGAAGCAAATGAATAATCATCTCTTTTAGAAGAAATCGAAGAATTTCTTGTTCTTAGGAATCGTACAAGATCCATTCATTCTTTTTTCTCAGATAAATGGTCAGAATTTCATCTGGGTTGGAATCCTACTAAGAGGTCCACTAGAGATCATAAATTGTTGAAGAAAGAATAAGATGTTTCTTTTGTCCCTTCCAGGCAATCAAAAAATAAGGAATTAGTTAATATATTCAAGATAATTACGTATGGACAAAATTCCATCTCAATTCATCTTATTTCATCAGATCTGGGATGTGATATGATTCTGAAGGATAAACTAGATATAGACAGTTCCAATAAGATTTCATTCTTGGACAAAAATCTATTTTTTGATTTATTTCATCTATTCCATGAATGGAACAGGGGGACACACATTACACCACGATTTTGAATCAGAAGAGAGATTTCAAGAGATGGCGGATCTATTCACTCGATCAATAACCGAGCCGAATCTGGTGTATCATAAGAGATTTGCCCTTTCTATTGATTCCTATAGATTAGATAAAAAACAATGCTTCAATGAGGCATTCAACTCTAGAAATGAATCGAAAAAGAAATCTTTATTGGTTCTGCCTCCTATTTTTTATGAAGAAAATGAATCTATTTATTGAAAGATAAAAAACAATAGGTCCGGACCTCCTATGAGAATGATTTAGCAGATTCAAAACCAAAAGTAATCGTATTTGCTAGCAACAACATAATGGAGGCAGTCAATCAATATAGATTTGAAAAACAGTAAGAAGAAATGGTTCGATCCTCTTATTTTTATTTCTCTAACCGAGAGATCCATGAATCGGGATCCTAATGCATATAGATAGAAATGGTCCAATGGGAGCAAGAATTTATAGGAACATTTGGAACATTTCATTTTTGAGTAGAAGAGTCGTTTTCATTTTCAAGTATTGTTCGATTGATTATGTATTAATCAATATTTGATAGATTGGCATGAGGTTATCGACAAAAAAGATTTGTCTAAGTCACTTCCTTCTTTTTGCCCAAGTTGCTTCTTTTTTTGCCCAAGTTGCTTCTCTTTTTGTCTAACTTTCTTCCTTTTTTCTATGTGAGTTTCAAGAATATCCCCGTTCATAGGTCTAAGATCCACATATATGAATTGAAAGGCCCAAATCATCAACTCTGCAATCATAAATCGAGTCAAAAGCAACATTGCTATCAGTTGGGTGATTTACTATAAATTTATAAGTTTAAAATGCAACTTGCTAAATTTAAATTTTAGAAGGTAAATTACAAAAATGCGATAAGTTTAGGAGGCAACAATGTAAAATTTTTTAATTGCAGAAATATCGAGAGCATTGTTTTAGGGGAAAAAAAGCAAAGAAAGAAAATAGCATATTTGTAAAAAAAAAAAAGTTGAATAACATTATTTAAAAAAAATTGTACAGAAATTTTTAAACTAAGTTAATGTAATAAATACTGAAAATCTCATTATTCTTTTCTATTATATTTTTCCTTTAAATACATATACTTATAATATAGGTTTTTATATTTGAAATTATGGATACAAGCAAAAAAGGTAATATATAATTAAAAGCAAAAAAATAAGAGTATTAAAGCATTATTTAAAACAACTTCAATAAAATTTTTAGTTATAAAAAATTAGGTGCCCAAAAGAAAAAAAGTGGGGAAGAAAATTATAAATGTTAAAGATTATATGTTTGCAATTATAAAAAAGCGGGGGAGTTGCCAGGGGTGGATAACATAAATCTTAAATCTTAGGAAAATTATATTAAATATGTCATTGTTAAAATCATTGGAAGTAAATAACGCATTTACAAAGATTAGTAATTGATAGGCCATATTTAGCTTTATAGATTTTGTTTTCCAATATTATCCTTATTACTAGTTTCATTCTTTCTTTTTCCTCTTGATCTTTATCTGATTTTTCTTAGAAAAACTCTCTCTCTACTATTTGTATCACCTGACCCCTTCTCTTTCTACCCCTATCTCTCTTTTCTAACGCTCTATCTCCTTCAGCTACAACAAAAGGATCTTTGCACTTTGCGACCCTATACAAGTATATGCTTAGTTCAACGCCCTATAGAAAATTGAAGTAATATATCCATATGAGCTCGGCCCTTAGCAGCTCGTATCAAAAAAATTTTCATTTATGTTACTTATTGTGGACCTTCAACGTTTCACCTTTCATTAAAAAAGGAAAGGCGCTTTTGGTTTAGGAAATGACATTGAGACTGGGCAAGTGCGATAAGAAATAAAGAAAGTAAAGGGAAATCGAAGGAGCTAGAGCAGGGAACAATGGGCATTCCTCTTAGAAAACTAATAGTAGAGTGACGCGAAGGACCTCTGGCAACTCTACTACAGCCCCCACTCTTCTAATTCCTCTAGGGTTATTTCTGATCTGATCTTGCCTTAGAAATAGCCTTCCTTAGATTTTGCCCTCCTATAAGGTGCTTTAATTTGAAGCTTCGTACATGCAAAGGAGTGAGTGGAAGAGAATGGGCTTTAATGACATTCAACTAACGCTACTAGGCAATAGGTGTTAAAAGCCAAGTACGTAGTGGATTTTAAAATTTTTTTAGTTAAAACATTTTTCAAAACAAGTTGGACATGTTATGTTTATAAATTAATAGAAGATCTTTTGTACCTCTTAGTAGACTAAAAAACTACAGGAATTGCTACTAGAGAATTTCTACTGGAAGAGCCTCAACTAACTTGACTTTTTTGCTATTCTTTTTCTATGATCGGAATGCAGGTAATCACACATCGTTTAGTTTTTCCTCTGGCAATTGCTCATTCCAACCACTTGAGAAAACCAAGAGCTAAGGTTCGGGATATTGAACAATAGCTTTATGAGAGTTTTAGAATCTTCTCAATAAAATACTCTTCTCTAAATCTTTCAAGTGATCTAAGAAATAATAAAAAATTGTTCCCTTTATACCTTTATATAGAGGTCAAATTGGGACTACTCTTATCAGTGGGCTTCAAATTCGAGTTTGGACCAACTTGTTGTCACAAAAACACGTGAGATGTGGATCGCCATGTTGGCAGAGGTGGTCAACCGCCCCCTGTATATGGTGATCGACCATTTGGTGACGGTTGATCCACCAAGATGTGTTTTCGTCTCCTTTCTTCCTATTTGAACCGATTAGATGGATCCTACTTTATTTGACCCAGGTATCTTTCATAAAACCTTAGTTTTAATTCAAATAACCTAATAAAGAAGTTATCTGATTAAAACAATCACATACCGATAATCCTAAACAAACAAAATCTATTCAAATAATTCAACTTGTTTATTTTGAATTAGATAATAAAATTAGTTCAACCAATAAACTAACATGAATTATTAAATTCATTCAATCAAATTTTAGCCAATCTAATAAATAACATAAGTTACCAATCCATACGAAAAACATGATGAATCATTATAGGAAATATTATGAGCTAGCAAAGAAGACTTGATGGACATATATAGATTAAGCTCCTATAATTATAAAATAGCATGCCTCTGACACATATATTTTATAATTATCAACTCTAAAATTATTTCACTAAAAGTGTAGATGTAACGCCTCGAAATTAATTAAGTCATATTAGTGAGCAAAATGGTGGATTAGTTTGCTATAATGACTGTTTTAAACTTGATCTGATTATTTTGTGAAATTTTTAAATTATGTTATTTTGATTATTTTGATAATTTTTATTACTTTTAATTATTTTTAACTATTATTTTCAATATTTAAAACAAAACAATTTGTCAAATGTTAAAAATGCCCGTTTTACAAACCGTGGGCGGCACACGGTTTTCAAACAATGAAACCGCCCATTATTTTCTCTATATATTCTCCCTCTCTTTCCCTCCCACATTGAGCTCTCTCTCTCACTCTCTCTCGCTCGTCTCTCTCTCTTCTCTCTGCCTCTCTTTCTCTCTCAATTCCTCTCCAAATTTTTGAATAAAAAATCAAGCCCAAGCTTCGGATTAGTGGATTGGAGGCTTAAGAACGTGATTGAGCAACCAAAAACACGATTTGAAGCTCAAATCCAAGGCTAGTTTTTAAAGTTTCAAAACTTTTTCAATTTTTTAATTTTCTTTGTATTTTGAAATTTAAGTTCATTTAAGCTTAGAAAACCTTTAATCCAAGTTAGAGAAACTTAAAACAACTAGAATCTAAGTTTTGTTTGATTAAAAACGGATTTAAATCAAGATTTTCTATTTTTCTCCATTTTTGGAATTTTTCAAAATTATTGTGCAAATCTTGTTTAATTTAGTTCAAAAATGCTTTATAATGTTTTTCTACCATCTATAGATATTTTCCATGCTTGAGAATTGAGAAAAACATATTGAAATGAGGATTTGGGCTCGGAAGGCCGAGAACCCATGTTTGAAAAATTTTAGAATTTTTCAGTTCGACAGGCCGAATTCATACATTTTGTAGGCCAAACTTGGAAAAGTACGGTTGACTAGACTTGATTTTCCAACAGGCTAAACTGTACAGTTCGATCGGCCGAACCAAGGTGACCGACAAGCCGATCAAGCATAGTAAAATTTTGTTATTTATCACCCGTTTTTACTGTTTTGAACCCTGATTGAGATTTTTACGTTACAATATGATTTTATAAATACAAATGGTACACTAGGACACCATAAAATAGTTTAGCAACATGGGTTATCTTAAGCTAAATACTGATAGACTTAGTTATTATACATTTAAGGTCCTTTGTGGTTTCGTAGAGTTGACGTGTAGCGGACTGAGATTACGGTGTAGGACACCGACATGAGTATTGAGCTAGGATTTCTACCTTTTTCTTTGGTAACCTCATTTTAAAGGATTTTGGCCTCAAAAGGATTTTTATTAAAATGTTTTCAATGAGTGATTGAAAAAGGATTTTCATTGGCTGTTTTTATAAACAGTAGATTGAGATGATTTTTTTATAATAAACCTTATAATGAATGTAAATGAAAATATTTGGTAAAAAGAGATTTTAATAATTATAGAAAATATATATATATAGAAAGGCATGATGCCATATCAAAGATCGGGTCGTGCAGCGTGCGACCTTGGGGACAGGTCTCGAAATCTAGCTGGGCCACTAGGTGGTGTTATATATATGATTTGCCCAGAAAAAGAAAACGATATTCTTACTGGTCGACCAATAAACGGTTTGGTGAGATTAATTTTTAGTAAGTTTTATTTATTTATTTATTCAAGTCTATTTTCTCAATAATTTCTTGAATAACGAAACTTTCCTTTTAAATTTATATGTTTTTAAAAATATAGTCCTATTGAGCCTTTCGCTCATATTTTTTCTGTTTTAAAACCTTTCCCCTTCTCGGTGGGTTTTAGCTTAGGATCGAAAAAGAGTCTGCAGATATGACATTCGAACAGTAGAAGTACCAAGTAGATTATTTAAATTATATAGTCAAGGTATGTATTACTTTAACTTGCTCTCTTTAATTTAAACTGTGGTTGTAATTTAATATTGTCAATACTAGGTATGTGCATAAGTTGTGGGCCGATGAAACCCAACTCGCTTTTCCCTTCTTTCTTTATTTTATTTTCTTATTATTCACCTTGTTATTCTTATTTGTTTATTTGATTAATTATTGTAAACATTGGTTTAAAAGATTTTAAATTATTGCACCGTTCATAACTAATTAATTTCTTTAACCTGTGTTTAATTAAAATTTCTACTTAATTAACTTTATTAACCTGCCACGTCACCTTCCGTACTCCGAGGTGTGACAGTAGAGCTACACTCTTGAACTATATATAAATTATAAAACTCCAACAAGTTTATCGTCTATGACATATCATAATGTGTAATATCCCCATAGGATATTCATAATCGACTAAAAAATAAATTTTATTTTTTTCCCGATTACATTTATCTTATGTTATATTATCTCACCACTAGAAAACTTACTATCCATAACTAATACTAATGGAATACCGTTCGGTTACATAAATGTATCCAAATGGTTGAATGCTCCAGTTTTCTATTACAAGATAATGCCTATAAAAAATATCATTAATTCCATCAAAAAGCTGTGAATTCTATATCTATGAACAACAAGTCTACGTCAATCTAAAGTCGTGTCTCCAATATACTAGTATATGTACCTATTATATAATTCAAAATGTTACCTTGTGGTATATCAAAAGACACAAGTCAAGAATATAGACTCATTGATTCATCTCAAGATTAAGATGCAACATACATGATTGTTTAGGTTCGGGGGTGTGGGTGGGAAGGATGTGAAAGAGACTGAGGGAGAAAATAGAAATGAAAACAGTTGTTTTGTCAAAAAAAAAAAATCAAAGAAAATTTTGGGAATTTTAAGAACAATTTTCATTTTTGTTTTTCAAAATTTTTAACCAAACAATATTTAAAGACCTTTTCATTATATGTGTTTTTTAAAAATAGGAGAAAACATTTCAAAAATAATATCAAACGCCTTTGTATCCTACCTTTCTGAACAAGTCAGTACCCAAATTTTCAAATGACTCTCATTTACCTTGCAACAACAAATAGATGGCTCCCACGAGTGCCAGAAATTTACAAAATTTAAGCATAGTAGTCAGAAAAAAAAAAAAACAGTATCAAGTAGCACTAGAGCTAAAAAATATTAAGAGTAAATATATAAAAGAAAAAAGATAAGGAAATCTTATAGTTTTATACACTGACTACTCATATGCATCTTAATATATATATATATATATATATATTTATATATATATGTGGAATAGTCATATAAGCCCGAAAAGTAAAACATATGTGTAACTATTAGTAGAATTGATGCTCAAGCCTAAAAAACAAATGTCAAATTGTAAAAACTTGACCAAATCGATGATCCTCCTCAGTACAAATGAAGATTCTAGGTAATGAGTCGCTCAAAAAGGCAGGACAGAACACAAATAAATATCTGGTATATAATATTAGATTATGGCGTAGAAGACCAAAAGAAAAAAAAAAAAAAAGGTATCAAGTAGCGTCAAAGCTTAAAAATTAGTCTAAATTAAAATAAAGATAGGAGAAGCTCATGGTTTTCATATATTCACTGCCTATACGTATCAAAAAGTAAAATACAGAATACTTAATACTTATACGAGAACGAAAACTAAAGCACATTTGTAACTACTATTATAAATGAATCTTATATGCCATTCTTAAGCATATCACATTTTCACCAAAACGAAGACCCAAAAACAAATTTCAAATTGTAAAAACTTCAACCAAATCAATGAGGCCTCCTGAATGCTTTAAAACTTAAATGATCATGAAAAAACCCAAACCAATGTTCTAGTTTTTTTTTTTTTTTTTTTTGGCTGACACAAAGCGCCAACCTTGTCATGCTTTTGTTAACTTAACCTCACGAATAACTCATAATTTTGATGTCCCCAAACTAAAAAGTGTAAGGAAATATAGAACAAAACCCAAACGAATTTCTTGTGTAAAATCGGAATGGTAAAACCGTAAAGGAAACGGTAGTTCTAAATGGTTAACAAAACCTAGAAAAAGAAGGAAGAAAAGGTAGTGAAGGAAAAATAGGAAAACTTGAGTCTCAGTCTAATTGCACCAAAGAGACACGAAGCTGTAGGCTTCACTTGTGTTTATTTTTTTATACCTTACACATATATTCATTTGCGGCACAATTTAACATATAATATAAATGATAGTGTGACATATACTTTTATAAGTATGATATAGTGGGTGTTTGGAAAGGTGGTGGGAACTACTTTTACTGTAGCATGCGAGAGTTTTACACTGTAGCAATTTTTTTTTTTATTGTTACTATAGCATGTGAGAATTTTTTACTGTTTATAACTAAATTTGTAGTGGAAACTGAGTAGTTTCCATCACTGCCAAACAGCCCAATAAATAAACACAATTTTTAAAAATGTGGTATAATATGTAATTTTCTCGAAGATAGATCAAACTCACCTTTGGCAAGCAACGAATCTTAATGCCGGTTTCATGCGCTGGTGGTACTTGCTTTTCTTGACCACCATCGCCAATCTGGGCCAATTGGGGCTTGCAGTCCGCCGTTCTCTATTGGGTTCACACAGCCATCCTTCAGAGCCGGAATACGGCCGATTAGAATCCAATTAGTCCCTCGCAGATGCACAATCTCTCATCACCAAAAAGGGAGCCATAGAGGAAATCCTACAAGAACAAAAGAGGCTCCATCAATATGATCAATAGATCATATATGATGGAATATGCGTGGCACAACAATGGGTTAGGAGAAGGGGCATTGAAGTTGAGCTAAAAACTATTTATCAATTTGTCCCATACTGTTGCATTGGCGACGAGTTTGCTCGAGCAATGGTGACGATTCTCGGAGGATGGTTGTGTAGCGGCAACCGGTTTTTGGAGCTTTAATTGTCGAAGCCTCGAATCAAAATTAATTCTCTTCTTTTTTTTCCTCCTTCTGACTTTAAATAAGTTGCTGCATGTCATTGTACCGTCTAAGTTAATTGATAGACAAATCGACCACAAGGCCTTTACAAGGTATCTATT
Organism: Artocarpus hirsutus; assembly: GCA_946598075.1. NCBI lineage: Eukaryota > Viridiplantae > Streptophyta > Magnoliopsida > Rosales > Moraceae > Artocarpus > Artocarpus hirsutus. Next base: position 70,756 of record CAMOHE010054150.1, on the reverse strand, counting down.
ATCATATCATGATCTCAATTAATGGTTGGACCAACTTATACATGATGGTTATTATAACAAAAATGATCATATGGGAGCCATGAGTGTAAAGTAAGCATACCGAAGAAATGTCAAATTGATCTGCATGGAGCAAGTTGTAAAGGAACAATGCAAGGTTTCCCACATCTCATCAAACTCTTAAGGCAAAAATATATTGATAGAGCAAGAGAAGAAATCTTGGTCTTAACTCTCAATCATCAAAAAATTGGACTGCCATCCTGACCCCACAAGAATCGACAGCAACTAATAAGCATTACTAATGGAAGGATAAAAACACCAATAACAATAAAACAACCACAACAAATTTGCACAAAATTAAGCAATGAATTGTCACGGTTCGAATACCGTGTAAATTTTGAGACGTTGAATTAACGCTGGTTTTATTCTTTAATTCGATGAGATTCTCCTCTCCTGGTGGCTTAATTTATTATTGGTAAAACAATCATCTTTCTTTTGAAGGCCTATAGTCCTACGCAAACAAATTATCTATATATTTATATACGTATACAATTCTTTATTTCTGCACGAGGTATTAATTAGTGGAAAGTGGAAGGTGTGCATGTAATAAACTCCCTAAATGATGCAATACGTTTGGTATATCTTGCGGTGACAGAAATTGTACAAATAAATTTGCATATATAACTGGATTTAACAAAGGAACATGAATGGGGGTCATTTTGAAATCTTCTTTTAATGTATGGGAGATTAACAACATGATAGTTAGTTAATTACGCCTAAGGATTAAAAATCCGACATTTTCACCGATATTTTGTCGGAAATTTTTATATTTTGAAAGTACCGATATGAAAACAAACTGTCATATCTTTTCTATAGAATATCCAAAATTTTTGATAGAAATAACAACAAATATCGATATTTTGATAGAAATATCGATTTCTTTAAACCCTATAGTATTAAATGACAAAATATCCGTGCTTTATATTTATTTTTCTAATTTAATTTTAAAATATTATAAAATTCATGTATTTTTACTTACTCTTTTATTGTAGGCTTTCATAAATTTACTTTTTTCAATGTTTTAAAATTCATGTTTTTTATTTTCTTTTTGTATGTAATCCGTAGTTTTTTAAATCATGATGAACTTTTATAATGGGATGGCTAAATCTATGAGGTAATAGGCTAAATCTATGAGGTAATACGACCAAAGAAGAACTAAAGAAGTGGATACATGGTTATTATTTCTTTCTTCTTAGCAATTTTAATTCTTAGCATTGAGTTAGCTCACAATTTGCTAAATATAAAGAGATAGTGGGTAGGAATCAAGAGATATATATAGCATGTTTAGAATTATATACCAAACTATTTAAACTAAGAAGGTATTCCATGTTTTGGCATCAATATGGTTTAAACCAAGAAGGTATTCCAAATACCTTGGAACCTCCTAAAAGTTCTTGATAGTATTAGTGTGTTCTTATTTTGTATGAAACTATGTATGTAAAGTACTTTTATTAGGTTGACTTTTTAACTATTTTACTCAATTTGAGATCTTATGCTTATCATTTATCATGTTAGGATCACTTTTTACTATTCATTTTATCACATACTTGGTATTTTATTGAGAGTTTCATCTAAGTTATGCATTATTGACAATTGTAGATTTTCTTAAAGTCTCATTCAAAAATAAAGTGTTTTTTAATATTTTATGTCAATTTCCATCAATATCGATATTCCCGTAAAATCTAGATACCAATATTTTCATAGATATCAAATTTTTCATCCTTGGTTACACCTCATTTGGTTACTATGAATTAGGAAGTGCATGAGGTTAACCTTTTAGTCAAGTCAAAACTAGAAAGGATAAAGAATTTCAAATTTCATGTTGTTAAAATATAACAATAAACACCGACTTATAGCACTTAAGATGTTGACCTTTTTAAAATAAAAGCATAAAATTTTAACAAGTCCAAATTTCTTATGCTATTAGAATCTAACCAACTCAAACAAACGGCTCAATTCATCTATTAAAAAAAAAAACAGTTCTAACAAACGAATTGAGAAACATGCTATAAATGTTTTTCAAGTTTTTTAAGGAGATAGTACATTAGCCCTATAGCTTTTGTTCATTGTTATGTAGCTGGCAATTTTCGCATAATTAAAGAAAAAATGAGGGAACAAAGCTTTGGAATATATGACAACATAAAGTGGATTCGTGCATCTTTGTCAGCTGGTTGAGATTGAATAGTTGCACTATTTTTTTATTTAACTAGAGAATGTCACTACGTGCGGAAACTTATATAAGCAGATAGAATGTAATATTAATGCAGACTGTTCAGAAGTATCTAATCCGATCTAAAAAACAATAGCTATAGTGAAGAATTTACATCCTGTTTTCTGGTTGACAACCTAAAAGCCAAAGATTTAAGAAATATAAGCAAAATCATAGAACTGTTTTAAGATTAAAATCACATAATTTAACTATTTTTTCATCGATAACTTGTACCCATTGGTTTGTCTCGCGGGTTTCAACTACAATGCTTTCTTTGATAAAAATTTAAATTTCTATTCAAACTTGTAATTCAAACGTGCTAAGTTTTCATGTACACAAGGAGATATGTTTCATCATTTGTCTTATAAGAACCTTAACCCTATTTTCCCATAACACTTTTCTCTTAGCATGAAAAAAAAAAAATCCTCCATGACCTTCAATAGGACCGGTTGGCCCTATCTTACAGTGCAACAAATTAAAGTTAAACCTTTGTTTGGCACCAACGGTTGAAACCATGGTTAAAATTAATATTGTTTTAAAACACTTCAAATGCTAAGAGCTTTTAACTGTAGTTGTCTTTTTCTTTACACTATAGCTGTAATGAGCTTTTTATCGTAGACGGTTAGAATTATGGTTCCAATCATGAGAGTTAACAAAGGCTAAGATGTAATAGGACATTTACACTCCTATAATATTTAAATGTTGAAGTATAATATATTATTTATTTTATATAAAAATGAATTAGAAAACGAATAAACAACTAACAAAAAATAAATAAATCTTTATTTCAAACCAATTGTTATAAACGTTTTACATCCCAATTTGCACATCATTATACGCATAGGATGGATGTTTCAAAGAGTAAAAAGGGTGAGCAACTATATAAATCATAAAGAACCTAATACAATGTCAAGATCACCGCTTAATATATGCTTGGGGAACGCCATTCAAGTCAAAAGTTCAAGCTTAAATCAATTTTGCTATAAACAAGTAAAGACGTCTAATTAGTTATAAGTCAATTTACCTTAATCATAGGTTAAAAGTTTGAGTTATGTTAAGTCCTATTTAAAAATAGTAGCATTTTCAGTTCTCTCATTTAAAAATAAATAAAAAAAAAAACTTTGCTGTATTATTTTTTATTGTAAAATTTGAATTAAAATCGCCGGGAGTTCATGGTCAGCTTCTCGTCCTCTCAGTCTCCAAAATCCAGCTAGTTGACGCCAACAAAAGTGATGGCCTTTCCGTAAATTCGTAAACCGCCGCTGTTATAACTTCAGAAACAAGGAATCAAGAACCCGGCAAAACTTTCGTTATTCATTTTTTGAATAAAAACACACACAAAAGAAAGGAAAAAAAAAAAAAAAAATCCTCGTGTGCACAAAGAACCTTTTCTAGAGAGAGAAGCATATATAGTTTTTGCGCGGGATTCCGCTATGAAGAGGCTGTCCTCCACCGTTGCTTTTAGATGTTCTCCGCCTCAGCAGATTCCTCTCTCTCTTCAACATCTTGTGTCAGTCTTTTGCCCTCTCAACATTTCTTCTTCATCAATTGCTCTCCAAGGCAAGAATCCTCCCCTCTCTAGAATCACTTTCTTTCGCTCTCAGATATTCCCTCTTTCTCTCTCCTCTCAAGTTTCTTTCCTTTCTTTCCTTTCTTTAATTTATTTTTGTTCTCCTCCTTTATTCTCAAGCCGTCGCTTAATTCCTCTGTTTCTGTTTCTCTGTTCTCTCTCTCTCTCTCTCTCTGTCCTTTTCAGAATTGGAGGCTCCTTTTCCGCAAGGTTCGTATTCCGGCGTAGCCTACACATAGCTGCTCCTTTGAATGGCTTCTCCAGATATCAACCATCTCTCTCAGCCTTGCATTTACGGTACTCTTAATTCTTCAATTTAATTTTTCAGTTTTATTGCTCTGAGAAATGTTCTAGACTTGTTATTCATCAATGGAGTTCGTAGATAGTCGTATGTGTACTTCCGTTTGTTTATTTCACAAAATCTGTTTATTATAGTTGGTTTGTGTGTGAAATGGCTTAGAGTTTTAAGTTATTATTGAATTGAATTTTGCCTTTTCTTTTCAGTTTCGATGTTTGTAGGTTGGAAAAGTTGGTTAGGAATTGCTTAATTTTGCTGTTTCGTTTAAAAAAATTCTAGAGAAGCGTTTTTTTTTTTTTTTTTTGGTGGTGGTGAATTGGTATTGAAATGGTTTTTGGTAAGCAGGGGACTTTGCTTCTTCGTACACAGAGAGAAAATCGCGCTTTATGAAATGGCTGAGTAAGTTTTTCAAGGGTGGCTTCGGCAGTCGACAAGGAGGAAGTGGTGGCAGCAGCAGTCATCCGCAGCTCATTGGCGATGAAAACATGGTTTGGCGCACACCAATTAGATCCTTGGTCAGACTCTTCTTCTTCTTCTTCTTCTCTCACTTATTTTGTTATGTTCACATATGAGCATTAGTCATTATCGTCTTTATGGTGTTCTGTTACACTATACATTAGTCTTACATTTTTGTAGCAGATTAGTACAAACTTAGTCTAATTTAGTGCAATTTGCATGTTTCAAAATTTTATGTCTGGATTGTAGCTGGAACTTTCAATCATGGTACTGTTTGTCATACACTTGTTTCCGAACAATATAGACCCACTTTGGTTTGGTTTTAGTCAGAAAATTGATAATGTCATGTTAATTTCAGAATGCTTTAACCTTGTGTCCCCCGGGAAAGCCTGTGGTCATCATTGAGTTCTCATTATGTTAGGTTCTATTTTTACAATTGGAATTTTCACCAAGTTCTTCTTATCCAATTAGGATGAGCGCTCTAGATCGCAGAGGGAGAAAGATGAGTTAGAACATGCAATTGCGCTTTCTCTGGCTGAAGATTTGCGGAGACCAAGTGGTATGTTTTGAATTGTTATATATGCACGTATCTTTGTATAGTGTACATTCACAGGACATAACTGGAGATTTAGGTTATTTGTTTATTTATTTTCATCTCAGAACATAGATGGTGGAGAGATCACGATGAAGAGATTGCTAGGGCACTTCAAGATGGCTGGAATTTGCCTTTTTGTTCTCCGCATGCCCCTGCATGTTCTCCGCATGCCCCTGCACGTCCCCATCATCATGTTCCTCCTCTTCGCCCTCCTCCTGTCCATCCACATCACCCTCCGCATGCCTCCCATCAGCATAATAATCCTTATGGATACAAGTAAGATTCCATACTCACAGTTGTAATACGTATGGCCTAAAACAATGTGGCTGTTAACTTTGGTTCCTTCTGAAAGTCAAAAGAATGACAACCGATGTCAGATATCAAATGGGTTTAAATGTCAGATATTTTCAACTTGTTGACTGATCCTAGTTTAAATGGGGGCATTTTACGAACTTAATCTTTTAAACATGTTGGAAATTCAGAATTAGTAGCTCTGCTTAAGCATATAAAGTCACATATTCATTAAAGCATTTGCACAAGTTAGCAAATGTTCGTGCAAAATCATATGACATCACACAAGGCTCCACCAATCTTTCAAGTTTTGTGATTGATTTAGCACTTGTACTCTGTCTTTTCTTCTTTCTGGTCTTCGTAGTTGCTTAATAATGGTCTTTCTAGTTTTTATTGTTCTCCTTCCAAATGTTTGAAGGCAATAATTTGGGTTGTTTATAGGTTGCTTGAATTCCATTTGAAGTTTGTTCAGAAGAGTCTTTAAAAGGAAAAAGAGAAAAAAAAAGAAAACCAAACTCATACTCGCCAGATTTTAATCTTCATTTTTTGAAATGGTGAACTGTTCTTTGCAGAATATGTGGTGGCTGCAAACGTGAAATATGTTACGGCGATTATCTAGGATGCATGGGAACTTACTTTCACCCTCAGTGCTTCCGCTGTCACGCCTGTCAGCGGCCAATAACGGAGAATGAGGTACTTCGATTCTTCTTGGCCTCCTAAGCTTCTTATCAGGATTCCTCTTTTTAATCTAGGTCTTAATTTTTTTTTTCTCTTGATCCTAGTTTTCTTTGTCAGGAAGGGATCCGTATCACAAGAGTTGTTTCAAAGAGCTAGCTCATCCTAAGTGTGATGTCTGCCACCAATTTGTACGAGATGCTTATTTTAGTTCGTTTACAACCGTTTTGCCTTTTGCAACATCAGAATGTTAGTTTCCCAAGTCAATTCAAGACGTTTTATTAATCATTAACGTCTTTCTCATCAGTAAATTAGTAAATTGGTGTCTGTTGTTCAAATGTGCATGGATTCAAAACTAGTTTCATAATCAACCGGAAGTTGAAGATAACTTATTGAAATTTTGACCTAACTAATTTGTACTTCTATACCAGAACCCTTTCTCGTTGACTCTTGTACTTGAAAATAATGGTAAATAAAAGAATAACAAGCAGTCACCATGGTCCTTAAACGATCTCATAGTGATTGATTTTCTGTTAAACTTGGACTTCTTCCTCATATTTATTATTGAAAATAACGTGCGTTGATTTCATTAATTTCAGATCCCAACAAATCGGGCTGGTTTGATCGAGTATAGTTGCCACCCATTTTGGTCTCAGAAATACTGTCCTGCACATGAACATGACAACACTGCTCGTTGCTGCAGTTGTGAGCGCTTGGAGGTACTAATCTAAGCCACTGCACTTGATTGTTTTATCATCTTCAATTTTTTTTTTTTTTCATTTTTTGACTAAACCATGAGTATTAACCAAGTTATATTTCTTATACTGTTTCTTTTCCACATTTTTCCTTAAAAGTCTTGGGATTTAAGATATGTTTCACTGGGGGATGGACGGAGTATATGTTACGAGTGCATTGAATCTGCCATCATGGATACTGGTGATTGTCAACCTCTTTACCATGCCATCAGAGACTATTATGAAGGAATGAACATGAAAATTGATCAGCAAATTTCCATGCTTCTTGTTGAAAGACAGGCACTCAATGAAGCAATTGTCGGAGAGAAGAACGTAAGTGGTCTTTTATTGCCATTGTTTTTATGTTCTAGTTTTTAGGATTGTGGAAATCTTCTGACAGAAGATGGGTTCTTTCCAGGGCCTCCGTCACATGCCTGAGACCAGGGGTTTATGTCTTTCTGAAGAGCAGACCGTCACCAGTGTATGGTTTAGAAAACGCCCTATTTGGTTATCTATTTATTGCATCTTAAACAATTCAAAAGTAGAGGTGCTGAGGCTCTATTATGTGCTGTTTTTCCCTCTCTTTACGATAACCAGATACAGAGAAGACCCGGAATCAGGGGCCACCACCTCATTGGAAAACCGCAAAAGCTGACTCGAAAATGTGAAGTGACAGCCATTCTTGTTCTCTATGGCCTTCCAAGGTGATTTTCTCATTCTCCTTCCTTGTTTGCATGAACATCATTTCTAGTCGTTCTATAGTTTTATAATCTTCTTCCACTGCCCCAACATTTAAAATTGTGGCCTAATGTGTAGCTTGATCTATTCGAAGTTCCCAAGTATCATAATTTTAAATTTCTTCTTTGGTTGCAGATTACTAACGGGTGCTATTCTTGCCCATGAATTGATGCATGGTTGGCTACGTCTTAAAGGTAAAAGCCATCTGAAGCTTTCTTCAACTCATCATCTCGGATTACTTCAATTGAACTTAAATAAATTATGCAGGCTTCTGTAATCTTAATCCTGAAGTAGAGGAAGGTATCTGTCAGGTGCTTTCACTAATGTGGCTTGAATCTGAGGTAATGCCAGTATCTAGAGGCATGCCTTCTACATCAGCAGCTTCATCTTCCTCGTCATCGTCGTCGAAGAAAGGCGTAAGGTCCAACGTCGAGAACAAACTGGGCGAGTTCTTCATATACCAAATTGCCAATGATGCTTCTCCGGCATATGGGGGAGGATTCAGGGCTGCCAATGCTGCCGTCAATAAGTATGGTTTATATCATACCCTGGAACACATCCGTCGCACAGGAAATTTCCCACAGTAATGTGAATTCGAGTATTCTGTACTCCATTACCTCTTTCCGTTGCCTTTATGCGTTCATTGGAGATTGTATTTTCTCCTCAGAAAAGAATTAAGCTTCCTTTAACCAAAAAAAAGGGGAAGCTGCTGAAGCTTGAGGCGCCCCACAAATTTTTATGGGGTGCCCATGCAAGGGATACAAGTTCAAAGATGAGTCCTCCACTCTAATAAAGATGCATATTTTAATTTTCATTTGACATTTGAATTCCTCCTTTCGCACTGCCCCACGAATTTCTTATTTGATTCATCATCTTGGGCATATTAATTACGAGAAAGTAACATGTATGTTATACCTTTAAAAGTTCTGTTTCTTTATGTTATATTTGAAAAAGTTTATACCATATTATCATTTATATTATTTATTAAATTGTATTACAAATAAATATATATAATATTTATAAAAAATAAATTTGAACTAACGAAAGCATCGGTGCAATCTTGAATCAAAAGTCCAAGAATGCATTATACAGAAAATGTTTGGTTAAGATATGGGACTCGATATCCCCCCACGACAACTCATGGTTTGATGTTTTGAGATGTCAAACATGTCATTTGGGGTTTTGTTGAGCGGAGAAAAGTGATTCTAAATTTATATGTGGATGCCAAAAACATTATTTAATTTTGTATAATATTATATGATAATGAAATATGGTAATGTCTTTTTAAAAACACCTTCCGGTTATGTACAAATAGATTTATCATAAAAAAATATTATGTTATGAAAAATTGAACCATACAGGTTTAATATAAAAATTAATAAAATTAAAATGTGAGTAATAATTTTCCTATTGAACATATTATCATTGATCTCTAATATTTTTCAAATAACAACAAGAAAACTAATATTTTTCAGATAACAAGAAATTAATAAAGAGAACTATTTAGTCATGTTCAATTGGAACCAATCATTTGCTACAAATGTCTTTTACGACATAAGCATCTTAAGTTTCTATCTTTGATTATATTAATCTAGCTTGAAGGTTAATAATGTTGATGATTACAAAATTATAATATTAAATTAAAAATGTTACATTTAACTGTAGTATATTATTTTTTATATTTTCTTTTAAACTTCTAAATCGTTTCAAAAGGGGGGCAAATTTTTCAGAAAGTTTTAATATTTCATTTTATCTTCTTGTTTTCTATTTAATTTATTAAAAACTGTTACCTTTCACTTAGGGTTACACGGATGTTAAAAAGAATTCCCGTTTTAGGGGTGCAAATGAAGCAGCAAAAGACTAAGCTGAAAACTCGGAAACTCCCCTTGCAACGAAGACAAACAAAAAACTATAGAACTAGTGTACCGCGTATACCTTTAATCTGTAAAATGGAGCATTGAATCTATACATGGAAAAATTTAGTTCCCACAGTAGCATCGCAATGTAACCACTATGAGAATCCGTTAAAAGAAATGAGCTCTGTCGTTAACAGTCAGTTCAGACCGCCTCCCGCCTTAGTTGGAGAGAAGCTCCCAGATTTGTGATCAGCTAACATCTGCCAAAAGCAGCTTAAGGGTCTCATAAGTCATAAAACAAATTCCAACACCAGGAACGACCTTGTAGTATTCTGGCATAATTCCTCGGTATAAGCCACGCAGACCTTCGGTCCGAAATATGTGCTTAAATGTGCCAAAAAGACCTGTTGTGTAGACACGGGCTCGACCCCCTGCTCCCTCCAGTTGTTTCCTTCTTCTAACAAGATCCAACGGGAAAGTTGCTGCATTCATAGTAAAGTGAACAAAATCAAAATGAGCTGTGACAATTCATACAAATCTTTTGCCTGCACGTCGACAATATCTGTAAAAGAACCTTTTTAGTTCTCAACATTAACATCAGGAGAGAGAGAGAGAGAGAGAGAGGAAAACATCAACAAAAACATAGAATGAAAAAAGTCCGACAAGAAATAAGAATTAAGAAAAATGATTCCACCTAAACCACATTGGTATCATACCATCAAGTTACAAAACACACATCCATATGATCTCTGAAAAAGAGTAATCTTCTTTCACTTGAGAAAATCACCCAATAATTAGCACTGTCAGTAACGAGGAACAATACTAGTCTGGCCCTACAGGATATAGTTATAAGATACAGCCACAACCAGAGTATTGACAGCATTAGTCAATATAGGATACCCTATCAAACTAGGCCCTGAGTAAATGCAACATCAGAGGAAAAAATAAAATTCTAGGTGCTAAGGCCACAGGTGATTTAAACGTGTGACGTTTGTAAGGTTCAGGAAATACAGTAAGAAAATTGCTTGAGATTGTAACTTCTACATTTCCAGCTTCACGGTTCAGACACGTGCAAAAGAATCAACTTCATTAGAATTAGATCAAACATTATGTCTCCTTTTAACGTGAAACTAGATAAGTGATGTGCCTAATCTATATTGGATGTAAATCAATGAACATGGTACTCCCCTATGCACTGGTGAGACTTGGAGAATCCAACACCCGTGAAGCCATTGGAGCAGAACCAAATGAGAAGCATACCTCAAAGAGGACACCTCTCACAATTGATAACTGAGATAAGATAGGTTCACCTGAGAGTAGTGCCACCCAATAAAGGAACCCACTGCAAGGCTCGGGGAGACATGTCATTGAATAAAAGTTGAAAAGATGAAATTTATTAAAGAAAGATCTTCATGTAAGCTTAGAGTTAGACGAATGACAGGAAAAACAACAATTTCTTAAGTGGCTTCCTTACTAAAATTCTCAAATGCCATATTAAAAAACCACTCCAGTCTGGTCTCTGGTTCTAGGGGTCAGTCTGTTAAGGTAATTGGTGCAGAGCCTGCACCACAGCTTGTTCCTCTGCATCAAAAATCATAGTAAACAGCTACATTTATTCACTTCTATTTCAAAATATTGAGTGTATAATTACATAATTGTAATTAATTCAACCAAAAGCTCATTGGTACTGCTAATCAATTAGCCTTGGATTCGGATGCACTGATTTGAGGCTAGTCTAACAGGGGGACAGAATAACAAAAAGCTGTTGTTAACGAAATATTTACAAAAGAATTATTACGAGATAAATGTGCACCAGCTAACTAGCACATAGAAAATCACAACCATGCAGTGAAGGTGAAAATGATGTCACAACCATGTCAAGTCGAAGGATAAGAGCTATTCTACAATAGTCCACTGATATTTAAGAAGAAACACAACTCAATAAAAACTTCCAAGGACATTTCAACCAAACAAGTTTCTGATCACTCACCTGTTGAAGATGCAATGCCTGAAAGACTGCCACAAGCCAGACTAACTAGAATAGGAGAATCATGGGGCCTGACGTTATGGGGAAAAAAAAAAGAATAAATAATATTATCATCATTCCTTATACAGACAGCAATAAAATGGAAATCATAAGAAGTTGCATTAACAGCCAGAGTTGCAATCTGACTGACTACCTATGCGACTGCCAAGACGATCTCAGACTCTCATACACTGAGAAGCTAATAGCTATATTGGGCCCAACACCCTGCATTATAGACACAATAACAATCAGATATGTAGACCAAAAAGAAAACAATTAGCATAAACAAAGTTTAGAATAACACCATAGTATTACCAAGAGCGTTGCTCCAAGTCCTTTATAGAGTCCTAAAACGCCCTCCTCACAGCTAATAGTTCGCAAGGCATGCCAAATACCTCGGTAATACATCGTATTCGTCTGCAAATTTCAAAACCCAATTGTAAGGGGAAAAATAAAAGCCTAATGAAAATTCAAAACCATCAAACAAAAGCAGCAATAGAGTTCTTTTCAATGAACATTTTCTCTGCCAGCCATAATCTTACCTGAGCAGCGAGGCGTGTCCTCACAAGATCCAAAGGATATGTAGCTGAGGCAGCTGTTATTCCCGCTAAGCCACCGCCCACAAAATGTACACAGAGGTCCGTTTTCATACTTTCCCTATGGTTTTCTATCCCTGGAATCATCTGAAGTAGCTGCCCCGGATAAAATTCGAAGGAATCAGATATTGAATAACAAATAACAAAACTTGGGAATGAAAAGAAAAGAAAGAAAGCAAAACGATGCTAATTTAGTAAGAACCTTTTTGTAGTGCTCGAATGCATAGAAATTAACGGAAGAATAGGGTAATCTGTGAGCTATTGTGACCAAATTTCCTTTCCAGAAAGCTCTAAGCCCTTCTTCCACAACGATTCGTGAAGCCTCACGCCATATGCTTGCCTTTCTTAATGTAGCAACATCCGAGTGCATACCTTGCACCTGAAAAAAAAAAAATATAATAATAACAAGATACGAAATTTCTTCAAAACTCAAGTAATTTATGGAAGAAGAGAATAAGCTAAACAGGAAACGAACCTGAAAGAGAATGGTGAGTCTAGCGAGCGGCGCCGTACAGGTCTTGCTGAGAGCGCCGGCGACTCCTCCGGCAACGAGCTGAGACAACGTCCCGATCTGAGACTGCTGGTGCATCGACTGCTGCGGACGCTGCTGCGGCGTCAGACTCCTGACGCCGCCTTCGACAGCGACTCCTCCATGGACGGTGTTCAGAGCTCTCTGCCCTCCTTCGACCACCATCCCCGTCTGCATCCTGAACAACAAACGAAAAATAATCCAAAAATCCTCCCTTTTTCTCTCGAGTTTCTCTCTCTAAAGCCTCCCGGTACAGGCTCCTGCAAAACCTAGATGAATTATGAAAGCTCTCATGAGAATAACAACAATCGCGAACCCTATAAATACCAACGAAGATTCTCGTTCAAAACCCTAACAACTGCGATTCTCTTTCTTCTTCGTCTTCTCTTCTTCTCTGATTCAGAGCGTGACTTGAACGCACAGAATGCCACAGATACGGGTAAAACGACGCCGTCCGCCCGCAATTTTCGCCTTGCCCTTTTCCACCAGGAAAAGTTCCTACCTAGTGGAGCGAAAAAAGCGGCGAGCTTGGCCAAAAATCGCTTCGACGCGGTCAATTCTATTTAGCGAAAAAGTCATCAATCTTTATTAACCGTAGGATCCCTGATTGTTTAGATGAGCGAAATCTTGATGGTGGTTTAGTGGGGTTTATAATAGAGACGGATGCAGAGGAAAGGTTCAGGTCGCGGGATATCCGCTAGATTTGTTTTGGAATATTCTTGGCGCACTGGTGACACTTGTGATGTTTTAAACGTTGCGGTAAAAGGTCGGTCAATTTGAAGACCGTTTGGATGTTGCCACGTGTTTGACCTCGCAAATCTGATAACTCAAAGTTGAACTTTGTTTGAAATTTTTTAATAAACTCCACCGACCAACCTTTGGCGCCAACTGAGGGGCGGGTTGGGTCCGGCATTGTCGAACACGGTCCATGACTAATTTGGGAGAGCCATTCATGCCGACCCAAATTAGTTCGTTTGTTTTTTTTTTTTTTTTTTTTTTTTTTTTTTTTTTTTTTTTAAGGTCTTATGTTATGTGTCCAAACGATGCAAAGATGAAAATATTACTGATATCTATAAAAATATTAGTATTTAGATTTTATAAAAATATTGATTGATAAAATTTAAATAAAATATGAAAAGTAATTTTAAAACACTTTATTTTCAAATGAGATTTAAAAAATTTTAAAATTATTAATAGAAAATGATTTAGATGAAACTCTCCCATAAAATACTAAGTATGTAACAAATATGAATGTTAAAAGTGATCATAATATAATAAATAATAAATATATAATCTTAAATTAAGTACAATAGTTAAAACTCAACCGAATAAAAATACTTTACATGCACAGTTTCATGCAATATAAGAAAGCATCAATATGGAGATTCAAAGGTATTTGCAACACGTTCTTGGTTTAAACATTATTTTTACCAATACATGAAATTTAAATAGTTTTTCAAATAACTCTAAATGTGTTATGCATTTCTCTTGATCCCTACTCATTATCTCTCCATGTTTAAGAAATTACGAGTTAAGCTAATGCTAAAGAGTAAAGTTGCTATGAAATAAGAAACAATAAAAAGTTCTCTACCTCTCCAATTCTCCAATTCTCCTTTTGTCTTATTACTTCACAACTTTGGTCATCCCTTATAAAAAGTTCATCAGGATTCAAAATACTAGGACTACATGTAAAAAGTAAATAAAAAAATGAATTTTATAATATTGAAAAGTAAATTTATAAAAGGCTACATTAAAAAATGAGTAAAAAAGACATGAATTTTATATTATTTCAAAAGAATATTAAAAAATAAATATAAAGTATAAATATTTTGTTGATATTTTACCAATATTTTCGTAGAAATTTCTGTAAAATTTTTCAATATTTTGTCATTTAACACTTATTTTTTTTTTTATAAAAATTGATATTTCCATCAAAATATTGATGTCTATAGATATTTCTATAGAAACTTTTGAATATTCTACAAAAAAGGATACAATAACCCTGTTTTCATATTGGTACTTCCAATTTATGGAAATTTCTATTGAATTATCAATAGAAATGTTGATTTTTCAATTCTTTCATGAAATCATATTTTTATTAGCATATGGTGTTTGACTGGTTTTTTTTTATATTATTTTGTGCAGATTACCATTAACACACTACATGTCAGACTTGTTATAGATTTGCTTCAAGTCGAATTTAACTTCAGCGTAAATAAATCAAGATGCTGTCCTATTTTTTTGTCTCCTTATTTGTCCCCCAAATTAAATTTTGACACAAAGTGAATTGCTTAATTACTTGTAATATTTAGATCTTATTTATGTGTTTTAAGTTATTAAATTTAAATGATATACCAAAAAATAGTGAGACAACAACGAAGTAGAAAGAAAAATAGGACAACAAATCTGGACTCAGGGTAACTTGCTTTTCCTTGATCTATTTAAAATGTAACAATTGAGTCTTGATTTTTTTGTTGAAAGAATCTCAAACTCCAAAAAACGATGCTATGACAAACTTAACTAACGTTTGTCTATTTTCTAACATTTGACAACCATGCATTAGACACATGATCATTATTTACTTTAAAAATACTAAAATACCCCTAATTAAATCAACCACCATTTAACAAAAAATAAATAAACAAATAAAAAAAAACCTCATTTTCCCTAGCTGAGGCCTTTAACTACTTGACAGTTGTAAGCCTTCCCTTTCAATCTTTGCTGCTTTTTTTTACGATCTAGAAATCTTTTTTCAATACCCTAAACATTACGAAACACACATGTAGAGAAACAATTAAGGCTGCAAAGAGCAAACTTAGCTCAAGATCTATTGGAAATTCAAATAGCAAACCTAAATAAACTAGGTAGTTCTAGCCTTGGTGCAACAGCGAAGGACATTGGTGGGCTCACAATGGCAATGGGGAGATTGGGCTCACGACGGAGATAGTTGGTTTGCGATGGGGAGCTTGAACTCACGACAGCCTTGGGTTGAACCCGCGACAAAGAGGGTTGGTTCACATGGCTTGGCCTGAAGGCCATGACGAAGGAGATGGGTTCTCTATGTCATTAAGCCCTCATTGTGAAGATCTCCATGGTAGCCTTGTCATTGCCGTATCACAGCTCCTTTTATAGTATAAACCAAGTTAGTTAGTTAGTTACTCAATTAGTTACTCATTTGTTGAGCTGTACACTTTTCAGTTTGTTTTACCACTCATAATCTGTTAGTTTTTTGTTGTAACTGGATAGCTTACTTCGTTCTATCACTTGTATATAAGCCCAAGTTGTACTCATTCCATACACGTGAATAAGAAATTTGCTTCATTGTTTCTTTCATCTGTTCATCCTCTGATTTTATTCGATTCATTCATCAAGAATCAAGAATCAAGAATTCTGATTCAACAGCTCTGTCCTCTTCGTTGAGAAGTAAGATATGTGAGAGAGAGATATTGGGCTGGGTAATGCCTAAATAGCAGGGGATCCAGCGCGATAGAGGATGACGAGAAGGAAGAGAGAAAGAGGGAGAGGGGCCAACTTGGGGTGGGGAAGAGGGTCGATGAGGTAATGGGCTTGAAAGAAGAAGAAAAAGAAAGAGGAGTAACATGAGAGAGAAGTGTTAGTTGAAATGGGGAGGTTGATGGTGGGTGGCAGCTAGAACAAAGAAAGAGGAAGAAAGGGGAAAGGATAAAAACCATCGGTTTTTTTTTTTGTTTTACATTTATTTTTTTTCTTTTTATGTTTGTAATTTTAGTTTTTTAAAAGTATATTAAATACTTTACTCAAATACCCTTAATAATTCATTCATGCGTCATTATGATCTTTTCCGTCCAATTTTTATAGACTTTTATTAGTTTGGTCCTTTTGCAGTACTTTTAGGAGTTTGAGGGTCTTTTAGCTAACAATAAAGAATTGAGACTCGATTATCACCTTTTAAATAGATCGGAGACTACTAGAGCAACTTACTCTCAACTTTATGTGCACAATGAAGTAAGTATCGAAACGGTCAGGTAGTCATTTAAATATGATCCATTCATTTCTGGACTATGTTTTCTATCTGTTTGTTGAGGAGAAAAATTATTAAACATGCCTTCCTTAACATATATCTTTAGTTTATGTTATTATTTTAGAGTTTCCTCCCTCCTAGGATGATTTTTAAAGGAAGAAAGTACTCAAGTCTTATAGTATTTAAAGAATGAGGATTTTACTGTATAAAAAAAACTTATCGATAATGTTCTATTTTGAATAACTTTATTTGTATCAAGGTATGTCAGTGTTATATACTTTTCTATTTTTATGGGATCTTAACTAATAGGGTGTTTGAGAAATGAATTAGAACTGAAAGTACTACTATAGCATATGAGAGCTTTACGTTGTAATATTGTTGGGGTGCAATTTAGTCAAGCCCAACTTGCCAATAGGCCTAAACGGCCAAATATTAAAACTAATTAAATGGATCGAATAGAATCAACTGATTGAAGTCCAACTGAATTGACGGTTCGTATGGTTTGATTGGTTTGATTTTTGATTGTGGTAGGAGGCATTCGGTTTTCTCGCTCACTCAAGATAATTTGTACTCGTTTTCAAGTCTTCATTTGACCAGATCGATCACCGTGAGTTGACGGTTATTAGTATGAACTGACGGTTAGAACACATTTAGTCATGGACCGAAACATGAGAAGGTATGATTCTTGCAGCCTATCACGATCCAACACGTGTCCCACTATTGTAGTTACTTACAGTATATTGTCCCACTCCGTCAGATGGTTGGGAGCCACGATTCTTTCTTATTTCTATATAAAGGATGGTTGTTTCATTACAAAATACATAAGAAAAACATACAGAAACTCTACCCAATTATTTTCTCATCTCTTTTTGCTCTCTTGTAATTTGTATCAGGAATATTATAGTATATTATAGTGGACGTAGCTCTTAATTAACAGAGTGAACCACTATAAATCTCTCGTGTTATTCTTATTGTTACAACATTATTTATTCAATTTATTGCACTTTGATCTTGCACATTAACTTGAGCTAATAGGTCCATTTAATGGTGATTTGAGGGCCCTAGTTCTGTTCACAGAACTTTAACAACCCAAACTAGAATTTTTATATTTGATTGTAGATTCACCGTCTACAGTTTGGTGCCCACCGTGGGGCCTCCAGATCATCAACTCTAGGATCTTTAGCTCAATCGCAAATGGAGGACAACCAGCACACTCCTAAAACTACAACTGAAGAAACTGAAATAATTCCCTAGGCCAACCAACAAATGGAAGCCCTTGCAGCAAAAGTTGAGGCCTTGAAAAAAATGCTCCAAGAGCGGGCAGCTCATTCTCAAGAGTGTGATAGAAGATTGAAGCAACTTAGCAGTGAGAATTTGGCTTTGAGAAGCCAAATCAACTATCAAAACTCTCAGATGGCTTCACAATCATACTATTACCGTACTATGGGTATTCAACATTTCTAGTATCGTCAACAGCGTAGTGGCAGTTTCAGACGCCGCAACCAGGAAGACAACAGCCCTTCTACAACCCAATTGGGAGGATGCAGCCTAGAGCCAGCAATTTCAAACACGACATGATGACACGATACGAAAATGACACTATATAAACAAGTTTGGAATACACGTATATTAATTGGGCCGTAAATGGGTTGGCACGAATAACACGAAAATAAACGTGTTGGATCTGTGCTAACACGTTTAACACGCTTAATTAAACGTATAGTAAATGTGTCAACACGACACAACACAACCTGTACATTTATAGCACGTTTAATAACTAGTCTTTAGTAAAAGAAATATATTCGAGTATATTTATTAAAATAAAATATAAGAAAATATAGAGTGTAAAATTTATAATCAAAACTAATAGGCTGTTGAAACTAATTAATTAAGTTTAAGATGTGTTTTATAACTTTATAAACCATTCTTTCTATTAATTATTATTAGAATATATACTTAGGATATGTAACCTTAATTTTTAATTTATCTTTAATTTAAGCCAATTAAAAAACCCTTTTTTAAGTTTTTTAAGTTAAGTGATTATTTTTTAAGTTTTTTAAGTTAAGTGATTATACCAAAAATATAATTATACAAAAAATACCTTAATTTTAGACCTATGTTTTCATTAAAATATCAATAAAATCAATCAAGAAATATATATTTATATATTAAATAATATAAGCTTAAAACAAAAAAAAAAGCTTAAAACAAAAAAATAGGCTTAAAACAAAAAAAATTTTGAATTTGCAAGGCAAAGAATCGAACCTTGCATTTTGGAGTGTATTGTTGCTTGCCTCACCACCACACTAGTTAGCAAGTAGTGCTGAATGAATGCCTTTTTTATATTTATTATGGTTTTTTTTACTCATGCACAAAAGTCCCACATCGAGAGGAGAGTAAATTCTTTTGCAACTCTTCCCTATATAATACAATTTCCCCATACGTTAACATCCGATCTTGTGTGCCAGTGATGCGGAATGGTTTACAATAATATTTTTCCAATTTGAGCTCTTTTAAAATATTGGGCTCTTTAAAATATTATAGGGAAAATTTATTTTAAAATATTTAATAAATAAATATTATTATAATTTTATAGTAAAAAAATAAATGTTAAGTAATTTAATTGTTATGTGTTATAAATGGGTTGTTATAAATATTATTTATAATTGTGTTGGAAGTGGGTTCGTATGAATATGCGTGTTGTAAATGTGTTTATATTTTTGGTATGTTTATTAATCGTGTCGTGTCATGTTACGTGTGTTATAGACGTATCGTGTTTGTGTTTATATTTTAGGCACGCTTATTAATCGTGTCGTTTTCATGTTTAATGTAATCGTGTCGTGTTGTAATTGTGTTGGCACGAACACGACACATAACACGATTTGTCAGCCCTAGCCGTTATATACTCCCTCGACCCCAGCACCAGCAACAACACCAGTTTCTACAGCCACAACAACTACCACTACGACTACTACGACGACAGCGAATGCTAATGTGGAATCCAATCTATACAACGATGCGATTGACGGCAATGAAAGGACAGAAACCTATTGCTCGATCCGAATAAGTCCTAACTTTGACTCTGTTAACTTTAGAGTCAGTCCAACAAATGAAGAAAGAGATGCTCAAGTAGAATGCTAAGCTCATAGAAAAGAAAATCGATCAGAAGGTTTCGAAAGCGATAAGCAAGACCCTAGCATTGGATGACATCTCGAAGAACATTGAAGGCATCCTGCTCTCAAGGAGGATCATTGCGGTCTTACCATTGAAGTACAAAAACCTTGTGTTTGCCCGATTCAATGGAACTTCTGATCCAAAAGACCACTTACTACAATACAAAAACGTGGTTAGTGCTACAATTTACCAAACTCGATTCTTGATGAGATGATGTGCAAGCTGTTTACGCAGTCACTCAACGGTCCAGCGCTTCGATGGTTCAACAACCTACCTACTGGATCGATCAACAACTTTGAAGATTTGGCACATTCATTTGTCAAAGCGTATTTGGTACACATCAAGATGGGAAAAACGATTAAAGATTTGTGGTTGGTCGTTCAAAGCCTAGGCAAATCACGACGGGATTATATCAAAAGATTTAGTAAAGCACTCTTGGAGATTTCAAACTTGGAGGATGGAACAGCTAGAGAGGCATTGAAGAAAGGACTCCTGCACGAGTCCCTCTTCAAGAACAGTATATGCTCCGACTACCTGTAGATGATCCAGAAAGCCCTGAATAGAGCTACAGGATGGATCGACCTGGAAGAGAAAAACGAAATATGCGAGTGAGAGTTTGCGAGAACAAGAGACCAAAATAGGTGGAGTCAAAAGCAACGACAGTAGCCGGATCGAAGAGGACAGACGAGTACACCACCTAAGAGGGAGTGGAGAAAAAAAGAAAACAAGTCATGATCTGCGTCCATACCATTGTCGCCACCAAAGTACGCCTTCAGCATTTCATCATCCGTACTAGTCGCTCAGCTTGAAAGCAAAGACTATGTCAAGTGGCCAAATAAGATGGCCCCAAGCCGTTCACGCTACCAGTCAAAGTATTACGAATTTCATCGAGACACGGGGCACCTGAGGGTCAATTACAAAGCCTTGCGATCTGAAATCATGAAACTGCTCAAAAAAGGGCATTTAAGGGGGTACCTCTCTAAATAGGGAAGGAAAATATATAGGCTCAACAAAGAACGAGAAGGACGAAAAGATCAGCGAACCTAAGAGAAGACATCATCACCACCACTAGTTAGAAAGGCAATTGGAGCCATTTGTGGAGGCTTTGTTTTTAGTGGCGACTCTACCAACCAAATGAAGGCACATCAGTGAAGAGCGAATCGAATGACTGTCAGCTTGCTAATTGATGAAGATGGCGAGCATGTTATTTCATTTAGAAGTGACGAGGTGTCCGGGCTCGATACTCCACATGATGATGCTTTAGTTATTAAACTAAACATTGCAAACTACGAGATCAGCAGAATACTAGTTGACAATGAGAGTTCTGCCAACATTTTGTTCCTCTCAACACTGAAAGAGATGGAAATCGATGAAAAAGAGGTAAAAAAATCCCCCACGTCATTGGTAGGTTTCAATGACGAAGTGACAACAACCATGGAGAGAATCAGACTTCCAACTTTCGCAGCGGGAGAAAATAAGATGACAAGTTTTCTCGTTATAAATTGCCCCAGGCTATAACATCATTCTCAAGCGACCTTGGATACACAAGATGAAGGCAGTCCCCTCAACATACCACTAGACGATACAGTCTCTGATGAGACGAGGTATTAGAGAGATTTGAGGAAGCCACAAGGCAGCGAGGAGCTGTCATGTCACAGCTATGAAACAGAAAAAAGCTTTACAGTAGTTACAGAGCACCGAACAGAACGGGTTGAGTGACCAAAATGGGTTTGAGTCAGTTTTGGAGCAGTTTGATGAAGTACAAATCGATCCAAAAGACCAAAAGCGTACAGTGAAAATTGGGTCACAACTTGACCCAAATATAAAATCCAAAATTATTGATTTCCTTAAAGCTAACAACGATTGTTTCACTTGGTCCCATGCAGATATGCCAGGTATTGATCCAAATATAATTTCACATCGACTCAATGTCGACCCAGACCACAGACCTATGTAGTGAAAAGAAGAAAACTCGAAATTGAATGAAGCAATGTCGTGAAAGATGAAGCAAGGAGACTACTCGATGCTGGATTTATTCGTCCTATATAGTACCCCAATTGGCTCACCAACGTGGTGATTGTGAAGAAGAATGGGAAGTGGTGAATGTGCATTGATTTCATAGGCTTAAATAAAGCCTATCCAAAGGATAGTTACCCGTTGCCACATATCGATCGACTCGTTGACGCTATGACCAGCCATAAAATTTTAAGCTTTCTTGACACATTCTCTGGCTATAATCAAATCCTTTTGCACCCTGATGACCAGGAGAAGATTGCTTTCATTACAGAACAGGGGATCTTCTATTTCAAGGTCATGCCATTCGGTCTGAAGAACGCTAGAGCTACCTATCAGAGGCTGGTCAATATGATGTTCGAACAACAAATTGGTAAGAATATGGAGGTGTATATTGATGACATGTTGGTCAAATCTTTGTAGTCCCATCTCCACGTCCAACATCTACAAGAATGTTTTGACATTCTGTGAAAATATAGCATGAAGTTGAATCCAAAGAAGTGCATTTTTGGGGTGGCGAGCGGTATATTCCTTGGATATCTTGTTACGAAATAGGGGATTGAAGCAAACCTAGACCAAATAAAAGCCATCCAACTGATGCCATCATTGAGAACCAAGCGCAAGATTCAAAAGCTTATTGGTCGAGTCGCCGCCCTTAGTCGATTCGTAGCACAGTCCACTGATCGATGTCTTCCTTTCTTTGAGTTGCTTAAGAAGAACAAAAAATTCAAATGGAACGAATGATGCGAGGAAGCATTTCGAAACTTGAAGAGATACTTGACTACTCTATCAATCTTGTCGAAGCCTAAAGATGGAGAACCCCTTTATTTATACTTGGCGATCTCAAAAACTATAGTGAGTTCAGCCTTAGTTCGCGAGGAAGACGCCATTCAAAAACCAGTTTTCTTCGTAAGCCATACTATGCTAGAAGCTGAAACAAGGTACTTTGTCATTGAAAAGCTCGCCCTTGTGCTCGTCATATAAGTTTGGAAGCTCCGTCCCTATTTTCAAGACCACACTATAGTGGTATTGTCGTCTTACCTGATACAAGCTATTTTGCACAAGCCAGACGTCTTTGGAAGGATGACAAAATGGGCCATTGAGTTGACAAAGTTTGACATCTAGTACAGACCTTGGACAACCCTAAAGGCTTAGGTGCTCATGGATTTCATCACTGAATTGACGTACAGGCCTGCAGGACACAAATCAGAGACATAGATTGTGCAAGTCGATGGATCAAGCAATGAGAAAGGGTCAAGAGTATGAGTGGTATTGAAGTCTCCAACTAGTGAAGAGATCGAATAGAGTTTTCGACTGGGATTCAGGGCTACCAATAACGAAGCTGAATACGAGGCCATTATTGCTAGTATAAGGCTTGCTATCGCACTGGGGGCTACCAAACTTGTTCTAGAAAGCGACTCCAATTTGGTCGTTAACTAGATGAATAGGGAATTCGAGGCTCTTGATGAGAAAATGCTTTCATACCTGAGGTTAGTTACTAAGCTTAAAACCTAGTTTGACCATTTGAAAGTGAAACATGTCCCGCGAGAACAGAACACGAGAGCCTTGCACTCGCTAATTTATGATCTTTGGTCAATGTCAGTGAGAGAAGAATAATCCCCTTGGAACAAATCGACGGTTTGAGCATTGAGTTTATCAAGGAGACGAATTATGTTGACCCAAGGGACGATTGGAGGATGCTTATTGAGATGTATATACGTGATAGTTGGCTACCTAAAGATAAGCAGATGGCAAGAAAGATCAGAGTTCAAGCCTCAAGGTACTGCCTAATCGATGAGAAACTTTGTAAGCGTTCTTTCATAGGACCTTATCTTTGTTGTCTTGGGGAAGACAAAGTAGAGAAAGTCATTCAGGAAATTCATGAGGGATCATGCGGTAACCATTCAGGGGGTAGATCACTGTGCAACAAGGTTAAGAGGCAAGGGTTCTACTGGCCAACAATGCAGCACGATTGCAAGAACTTCGCTCATAAATACGGTAGTTGCCAAAGGCACACTTCCACCATTCATCAACCAGCTGAAGAACTTTCTTCGGTCTATTTGCCCTACCCATTCATGAAGTATTCAATGGATGTGCTTGGACTGTTTCCCTCGACTCCTGGACAAGTTAGGTATTTGCTCATCCTTACAGATTATTTTTCCAAATGGGTTGAAGCCAAAGCATTTGCGGACGTTAAAGAGCGAGATGTCGAAATATTCATTTGGAAAAGTATAATCTGTTGGTTCGAAGTTCCAAGGGAGATTGTCATCGACAACGGCTCCCAATTCATTTCTCTCCCTTCAAGAAATTTTGTTGCAATTGGGATATTATTATAAGCTTCTGAACGCCAAGGTACTCGTAAGGAAATGGGCAAGCAGAAGCTACGAATAAGACGATCGTGAATAACCTAAAGAAGGAAACTAGAGGCTAGGAAAGGACGTTGGGTCGAGGAACTCTCGATGATTCTTTGGGCCTATCATACGACTCCGAGAAGGGCCACTGGCAAATCCTCTTTTTTCGCTCGTGTATGGAACAGAAGCTGTTATTCCTACAGAGGTAGTCGTTTGAGATCTTCAAGTCGATTACGCGCTCCTAAATGAAGCAAAGAATGATGAAATGATGCAGGAAGCATTGGACTTGATAGACGAGAGAAAGAACAAAGACTTTTATCGCCTTGGTTGCTACCAGCAAGCCGCCGTCAAGTATTACAACCAGAAAGTTAAAGTTAGGAAGTTCTAGGATGAAGAACTCGTGCTTAAAAAAGTCTTTCAAAATATGAAAAAAGCTTAAGCTAAAAAATTGGTGGCTAACTAGGAGGGCCTTTATCGAATTCAGTCTGTCGTTCGCGATGGAGTATACAAGTTGGAAAGGCTAGATGAATCGATCATTAGCAAGAGTTGGAACGCGAATCATCTAAGGAAGTATTACACGTAACATTTAGATTTCGTTTTCTTTATGTTGACTCATGTAATTGAACTACATTTGGCTTGATCGTTACACATGGGTATGTAGGCAGCTTGTGGACTATAAACGAGTACAGTCACCTTATTAATCTAATTTTTATTTTCCCAGGTTCATTGCCAGATTTCGGGTTAAACTCACTGACAGTCTTCATGGCTTAACTTCGAACTTGACCAGTTCGATCCGAACACTTTTGCATTGCCATTTTCATGGCACAACTTCTGACTTCGAACTCGACCAGTTTGATCCGAATGCTTTCGCATTGCCATCTTCATGGCGTAACTTCAAACTCAACCAGTTCGATCCATACACTTTCGCATTGCCATTTTCATGGCATAACTTTTGACTTTAGACTTGACATGTTCGATCTGAACGCTTTTGCATTGCCATCTTTATGGCATAACTTCAGACTCGACCAGTTCGATCCGAACACTTTAGCATTGCCATTTTCATGGCATAACTTTTGACTTTGAACTTGACTAGTTGAATCTGAATGCTTACACATTGCCATCTTCATGGCGTGACTTCAGACTCGACTAGTTCGATCCAAATGCTTTTGCATTGCCATCTCCACTTCTGCCGCTCCTTGGACTCGATCAATTCGATCCAAAACCAAACTCACGTTGAACAAACCGGTGCTGTAATCAGGGCTTAAATGGTAAAGTGAATTTGATCAACTCTCCCAGAGTTCGATCCCATATTGCCATTTTTATGGCACTGAATTTGATCAACTCTTGGTTTGATCTCACAAATCCATCCTATTGGCTCAACGCCATACTAGGCTCAATCGACTCTCCTAGAGTCTGATCTTAAATCGCCATCTTCATGGCTCTGTCTTGCCTATAACTAACCTTTAAAGAGTTTGGATCATGCTAGAATAACAGCTCAATTTTATATTACGTTGATCCCTTTGGATCCAATTGGATACTTTGATCATCATACATTATTAAATAGATTGCTCTTGATTTATTGAAATCAACCAAGAGCTTGATTGTTGCACATTATATAAAAGTGCGAGTAATCTGAAGCTAAATTCATAAAGTTAAATTTGAGATTGAAAGTGTTGTTCGGAGAAATAGAACATGTGATACCAAAAAAAAAAAAAAAAAGAGACAACAATTCAAATATAAAACTGAAATATCTCTTAAGAATCTCCTCCTTCTACAGTTTGAACATTTTTGCCCGCGGTCAGCTCGACAATTGGAGGCTTCATGACTTTGCCACTCGACGTCAGAATGGTACTTGGCACAGGAGCGGTAGGATCGGTAGAAACATCCTGGCAGGCCGATTTGCCTTTTTTCAATGACCTGAACACCCGAGTCATCTTGTGACAACAGTTCTTGCAATTCTTTGATCTCTTCATCGATCGTTTCAATGCTAAGTTAGCTTGACTTGAATTCTAGTAAGGCCTTGAGTTATGCCTTGAAAGAGGAAGTTTTGTGGACCTCGAGCAGCTGCTCCTTGATTTCTTCAATATCTTTGTCTTTCGCAGCCACAGTTTTCTTTAGGTCGTCAACTTCTTCCTTAGAGAGTTGAAGGCTACTTGCCAAGCTCAGCACCTTTTCGTTCGATTTGTTCAGTACGTCAACCACATCATTGAGCTCCTTTTGCTTATCATCTCTCTAAGTTTTTGTTTTCCTGAGCTCTTCTTCGAGCTCTTTATTTTGCAGAAGTTCCTGCTCGTATTTGTAAGCTGCTTTGTTCGCAAAGAGATTGTGGAGCAAAAGAGCCTGTGTTATAAAATTTTAGTTTGAAACGATACAAACGAAGACAACCAGATCAAACATGATTTGGCGATTTACCTGTCCCATAGCTGCGGCTGATTCGTTGTAGAGCCAAGCAAAAGGCTTCCCACCAAGAAGTTTCTCGTCTTTGCTGAAGTAAAAATTTATGGCTACTTTTGTCGCCACCTCTTTGTCTTGAATAATGCTGACATCTTCTGGGACGTCGAGGGTTTTCTCGGGATGGTTCAACATTCGTGGTCAAAACAGAAGGCTTTCCACCTTCCTTTTCTTCGACAGTGGGGGCTATATGTCGAAGGGAGGAGGTGGAGGGAGATCGGATGATGCAGTTGGAGGAGTCACCTCTTTTGGTATTGATGGTTCACTAATATCACTCCTCTTCTTCGTAACTTTGTCCGCAGCTTTCTTCTTTCGCATCTTTCCAACTGAAGGCAGTGTTACCTACATGGCTGACAGTGCGGCTTTTGCGAGATGAACGTCTTCGTCAGATAAAAAGGTAATATATTTGGATGGACTATACAGCCGCTGAAGTACACTGTGACAAACAAAGACCCAATTGACTCATTTTGGAAATCGAATAGGAATATCTGTTCGGATTTCTTTGAACTACTTCCAAATCGACAACTTCCTAAGTCGATCGGGTTGTGAGATTTCAACCCAAGTCTGACCCTTTAAAGAAAGCAGTGCATTCAACTTCGCTTGGAACATCTCGTCAATTAGAGCCAGTGAGCCAGGTTATTCAGTTCGTAATCTGCAAAAAAAAGACAACACTTAAGATCAGTTGGAATTACTGCATAAAATAAATGTAAGCATTAAGGCTTACTGATGTAACCAAAAGCAAATGGAAAAAGGAAATCGAGTGGTCAGCTCGAAAGAATTGCAATTGATCAACGTAAAGAAGTATCTTTCTTCCCAATGTCTATCCGCGTTAACAAATTCTATTATGAGTTGCTTCAACTGACAGTACACGAAGAAGAAGCGACCCAAGTTTTTGTTGTTTGGCTTTAGGTAGTAGCATCGAATGAAATTGTAAATATCGAAGTCGATCCCAGCCTCTTCGATTAGAACAATCAAGGCTATCAGTAGCCAAATTTCATTCAGCTTTAGCTGCATCATGGAGATGTAAAAGTGACCAACAATCTCCATCATAAACTCAGGGATCGGTAGTCGAAGACCGAGCTCGAATCATTTAGTGTACAAGCAAAACTAGTTATCACTTTGCGTGTCGGCTTGTTCGCCAGGGTAAGGTAGTCGAATATCTACCGAAGATGGGACTCCATACTTCAATCTTATCAGTTGTAAATCTCCCTTTGTCAAGACTGATTCTGGGTTCTTCGTAAAAAAGGACACTCCTTTGATTGGAGAAATATACTTCCTTTTTTCGAGCGGTTTAATTCGATCGACACATGTCGAGGTACCCGTTGGCCGGTTTTGCTCTTCCCCTTGGTTTGTTGCTTCTCTGTTGGTCCCAGCACCACCAATTATGGCACCTGATTCGATCATGGACTGTTGGAGAATCATTTCATCGATTTCCCTTTCGTCGCTACTCGACCAAGGGTCCTCGCCGCTGCTGGAGCTTGAATCAATGATGATTGCCTTTGACATTCTTATAAAAATAGGTTTACCAGAGGAAATCTAGGGTTTTGAAGATCAAAAAGCCAAAGAATCCTAGAATCTGGGAAGGTTTCAACAATTTGTGAGTGTTCTAAACTCGCGACAGCCAAACAGGTTCAGCAATTGCTAATTTTCTCAAAAAATGAGGTGTCTTTTGTATCAAAATGCTCAAAATTGGAAGAAAAATAAGATTACGGAAAGAAAATCGCAAGAAAATGAAAAGAAAGAAAGAAATCTTGCTTGGAAATCATTGAGAAAATCTAAAAAACAAAGAGAAAATTGCCTTAAGTTTGAGGAGAGAGAAGCAAAATGAAGGGGAGAGAGAAAATTTGAGTTATATACTACCCAAAGGAGTTTGATTGACGGTTAAGATCAATTCAAAACCATTTGATCCAAAAGCTACGATTTTGTGCTTTTTTGAATTCTCGCTCAAACCGAGGCGGCCTCCTTTCGAATTAAACGCATACGTTAGCGCTGCAGAGATATTTTGGAGCATGCTAATCGGGTAATGACACGTGTTATAAGTAATTGAGTATCACGATTTTTTGAGGAAAGGTAATGATGCACAAATACAAGATATCAATCAAGG
This sequence comes from Artocarpus hirsutus, assembly GCA_946598075.1. NCBI lineage: Eukaryota > Viridiplantae > Streptophyta > Magnoliopsida > Rosales > Moraceae > Artocarpus > Artocarpus hirsutus. The sequence goes on along the minus strand of CAMOHE010054150.1, from coordinate 42,033 downwards.
TGATGTGTCGTCAGACTAGAGCTTGCCTTTGATCACTCTTGTAGTTGATTACATAGACTAAGGAGTAGGGGGCTAACTATTAGGGTATAATTTAGTCAGGGCCAAATTGCAAATAGGCCCAGACGGCCCAGTATTGAATAATCGAATTGATCGAATAGAATTAACTGATTGTGGTCCAATCGAATCGACGGTTCGTATGGTTCGATTGGTTTGATTTTTGATCGTGGTAGGACGCATTCTGTTTTCTCTCCCACTATAGATAATTCGTATTCATTTCTAAATCTTCATTCGACCAGATTGATCGCCATGAGTTGACGATTATTAGCATGAAATGACGGTTACAACACGTCTAGTCATGGACTGAAACGTAAGAAAAGCATGATTCTTGTAGCCTATCATGAATCAACACGTGTCCCACTATTACAGTTACTTACACTGCATTATCCCACTTCGCCAGACGGTTGGGAGCCACGATTCCTTCTTATTTTTATATAAAGGGATGGTTGTTTCATTGCAGGATACATAAGAAAAACATATAGAAACTCTGCCCAATTGCTTTCTCATCTTTTTTTGCTCTCTTGTAATTTGTACCAGGAATATTATAGTACATTATAGTGTACGTAGCTTTTCATTAACAGAATGAACCACTATAAATCTTACGTATTATTCTTGTTGTTACAGCATTATTTATTCAATTTATTGCACTTTGATCTTGCACATTAACTTGAGCTAATAGGTCTATTTAACGGCGATTTGAGGGCTCTAATTCCATGAAAAGAACTTTAACAACCAAAACCAGAATTTTTATATTTGATTATAGATTCACCGTCTATAAATATGTAAGAGTTTTATACTATTTAAGTTAGAACTGAATTTAACAAATACCTTATAAATCTAATGTTTATAACATATATTATCAATAAAGTAATACTACTAAAAAAAGCTTAGTATAAAAATGGACACAAATATACACACTTTAACTGGAAGGCCAATTCTATATGTTTTTTTTTTTTTTTTTTAAATGAGTCTTGTCCGGTCTAACCTAACAAAATTTTGTGATTTTAATTCAGCTCACGATCTATTTATTTGCAAGTTGTGTGCTTTAACGTGCATGACTGTAGGTACTTTAATGTTATTTAATTACAAATTTGCAATAAAATAGAAAAAAACAAACGTTAGATAAAAAATACAATATTGAAAGATATCACAACAAACTATTAACAATGAAAAATGAGTGCAACTACAAATCTAATGAAAATCATAATAAATGGACGAATATACCAAATATAATAAAATAGAATCCCTAAAAAAAAAAATAGATATTTACTTATTGGGTAAATTATCGTGTTTTTAAAGTGCCCATTATCGTGGCCATGTTTGTGCTTTAGACCGTTATCTTTGTTGTACCCTTATAATTTGGCAAAAACTAATCTTCGTTGGCAAAACAATATTAATTGCCAATACCAAAAATAAAGTACAGCACCAAAAGTAAGAATAAAGTAACTAGTGCCAAAATAAGTCCAAAAACAAACCGACAGGGGAGGCAAAAGTATATGTGAATATATGCAATTAATCTAATTCCAATGTATTTTATTCCTCCAAAAATTCTATATATTTTATTCTACAATGTCCCCTATTTTTGTACTTATGTTAATTTAGAAAGTTTTTTTTGGTAATGATGTAGATATAATAAAGTTCATCTCGTCGTTTCACTTTACTTTTCCCCTCTCTTTTCGCCTTTTAAACAACTTCCACTAGTTTTTTCTTTTTTTTTTTTTTTGGGCAATAGAAAGTATTACACTGGTTATTAAGTACTAGTTCATATTCAATTGTTTTAATACTCAACAAAAGATTAGGGGGTGCTAATCAAATGCAATCCAACCTATTTATGAATATCTAATTCAATTAAGGATCAGTTTTTAAAAATTTTATTCAATTCAATTCAATGTTAGTGTATCATTCAATTCAATCAATCCGGTTGAAATTGGCTTTGATTTAATTAGTTCAATCGATATCAACACTTGATTGGTTCAGTTGGCAAAAGACTGTCTTGTTTAAACAAACGACTCAAGTTCAAGTCCTTGTGAACGTAACTATCAGTGTTCAAAGACTCTTACCCCCTTCGAGTCTCTCTATAAGTTAGCTCCAGATTAGTCGAATAAATACCATAAGAGTTGAAGAGCCTTTTATATAAAAAGTCCGTCCCTCCAATAGTTGGCTTCAAAAACTGAGGGGTGTGGATTACCACCATTAAAAAAAAAAAAAAAAATAGTCCAATGGATTTTCAAGTTACAGCTTTTGTACACTTTCTTTGTTCTTTCCCATATTTAACCTAGACATGTTATCTTTTTAGCATATTTTAACTACAACTGAAAACAAAAAAAAAAAGCAAAAACTAACGTGTATAAATCCAAATACCCCTTTAACTCTAAATTACAAACTTTATAGTTGATTGAACATCTATCACTTCAAAAAAAAAGTTTATGTCATAAACTGATGAGCATAATAAGTTCAAACGTCAACAATATATATATATATATATATATAAATATATATAATCCATGGATCCAATTTTCCCTACCTACTCTATTTGATGATGATCATCAATAAAACTCTCTCAATCTAAGAACACACCTAGTATGGAAACAAAAAAGTTGACAAAAAATTAGTAGAATGAATATTACATATATATTGCGAGGTTTATTTGGTGTGTATAAGTAAGTGAAAAACTTAGAAGGCTTTCCATTTTGGGCTAATAATATAAATACATATAGGTAGGTTTGATTGAATTGGATGCTTCGAGGATAAAATAAATATCCAATACATTTTATGTTGGGTTTTAAGAATTGACATCTAATCTAATCTAATTAAAGTCAATTATCTACCAAAAATGAATTAAATTAGATCGGACCATGCAACTTAATCGGTTAAGTCGATTCGATAAATACCCCTAACAAAGATCAACAGAAAAAGGCTCGGACAAAAAAAAAAAAAAAAACCCCACAACTTTAGGCAATACAATTAACTGATAAATTTAATGGACATGGACGGTGACCCAAAATCTTCATAGGATATATAGATATCATTAATCATAAAATATAAAAAGTAAATTTTCCATAAAAAATCACACCTCTAATTGATATTCTGCGATCACTCTTGCTTCCAAATTCTGTCATGATCACGTTCTTCTTCCCTTTCAAATTCAAAAACAGTTTTGGAAAGCCGCTTCGTCACTCGCCATGTTTTGCTGCAGATTCAATGCCAAAAACGCTGATGATCCTCCTGAGCTGTTGTTATTGTTTGCATAACAACCAGTACAATTAGCTACAACAATACTCCTGATCTCTTTCTCGTTTCTAGAGCGTTTGCTCGAGATGTCTCGAAGAGGATTGTCAAAATTAGAAATTGGATTTTCCTTTACCAGAGATGGCATGTTATGACGATGGCGATTTCGGTTACTTGTGTCCGGAAGCTGCAGGATTTGATTACTTTTCTGTGCTTGAAGAACGTGGATCTCTTCCACCATTGGCTTCCAGAGTCTCACCCTTGAATTGATGAACCAATTGGAAATCTATTATTGCAGTCAAATTATTAATTAATATGTAATATGCAAAAGAACGGATTATAGGGTGTGAGTTATAACTCATAACTTCTAACTTAAACAATATAAAACTGTCATATGCTACAATACATTCGGTTCTAACTCCTTTCCCAAATACCCTATTATGATTTAGACTTAAATGGAAAAGATATGAAAGTGAATTCACCTGGGCTCGCGATAGGCCTGTTTGTTGAGCCAGCATGTGCTTCTCTGAATCAGTAGGATAACTGAAACACCATTAAAACAAGATATAAATAAACATCTAACTAATAGACACTACTTTTAACAATCGGATCACATCAAAAATTATACTTACACATGGAGTGAGAAAACTGTATCTGATAATTTAACTGAAATTAATGAAAACACCATAATTTACAACCATTAGTGTGTGTATATATACCGATAGAGCATTTTTTTGGGCATTCTATCATCAAATTCTCAAAAATAAAAGTAATACTAAACAAAACCCTAATGGATCACGTACGGACGCAGGAAGTGTTCGAACAGCCATTTCCTCAGCACAGCCACAGCGTGCTCTGGAAGTCCTCTTTGTGATCGCAAGATGGAATACTGAAGATTTGAATGATTGTGAATTGGGTTTTGGCCAAAACTTGGTTTAGGGGCCAAACACAAGCTTGGTATTTCATGTTCTTTTATAACATGACTAGAAGTGTCAGCCAGATTAGTAGTAGTAGCACTCTTTTCGCTGCCGGGGAAATGAAGTTGGTCCAAAATGGCATTTTTTAAGCAACCGAAGTGGTTTGAAATGGCTCTGATGGCAGAAGATACAAACGGAGCTGCATTTCCTAGCCCAGCAACTGCTTCAAAAGACGTAGCAACTGATTGTATCTGTTGGCAGTACAGCTTACATCTCTTGTAAACCTGCAGTGGGCATTTGATTAAGAAACAAAAATGTCAAGAAAATAATTATTAGTATGTATCACAATGTTGGACCATATTGTAATATTATTTTGCATTAACGCCCCAACACAAATAATATCCCTGCTAAAAGTTGTTTAAATTAATGTTGAAACATATGATTTACTTTTTTTTTTATTTTTTATATTTTAATACCGAAAGTTTATCTTATTACAAGGTTTTTGGTATCTCAGTTAAAGCTGTAAATTACAAAGTTTTCAAAAACTATAATAAAGAGTAAAAAATTTATCACAATATAAAATTCTCACACTTTATAATTTTCAAACCACCTTTTCTGATTTCCAACCTTTTTCGTGAACATTTTATACAAGTGTAGACAAATTAAAAACATTTCTGATTATATGGCCGTATTAGATTACTAGCATGTGAAATGTAAATGCATTTTCATATACAACAACACCAGTAATTACTGGCTGTTGATGTCCTATCAAAAAATGAAAACTGCAAAGGAAAAACTAAGGCTGGTAATCACTGGCTGAAACATTTTCTACACAAACAAGCTTTCACACTTTTCAATCTCACACTGCCATGACTTCTTTAACAAGTAACACAGGATAGAGAACATCCTCTCGATGGAAGATAATTAAAGAAATAAGTTAATACAGTTCTTTTTTTTTTTAATTGAGTAAACAATGCAATTCTTTTTATTTTTTTATAAGTAATCCAGTTCATTTTTGGGTAATCAAGAGTCATAATTGAACGGGAGACGGCCGCAAAAGAACATGCAAAAATATAGCTTAAAAAAACAACAAAGATTGCTGCCATCTAACCAAAAAAAAAAAAAAGCCCCATATTATGACAAGCTGCAATGCCAAAAACAAAATGAAAATAAAAAAGAAGGATTCAGATTAGATATAATGAGATGGAAATTATAAAAAAGAGAAAGAAATATCTAGAAATATTTTAAAGAAATTTTTTTTTTTATAGTCGTAGGCTATAGTTCATCACTTATAAAATTATAGTTCCCAACTTTGGTCCATTTTTTAAATTAAATTTTACTATTTTATCAATAGTTTGAAAAGAAGAGGAACAGTTCTAGGAATTTAATTTTGACAAGACATGACAACTTTTGCCTGGCGTGGGCTACTGAAGCAGATCAAATCAAATTATCAAAGCCCAAGATACTGACTCCATGACAGTAACAACCTTGTCAACATTTTTGGTTCATCTGAAAACAGGCAATAACCTTTTTGCGTCGACGGAACAAACTCATCTTGCTCCTTGCATTATCCCATTAAAATTTAGAACCAGCTGATTTTTTTTTTTTTTTAATGGAGTATTGAATATATAGTATCAACAAAATACGGTTTTTAACCATCAAAATTTTCATAAAATTTCGTTAATAATCTGATTATAATATAATTTGATAATAAAAAAAAGAAAAAATAGCCTCTAGGTCAAGGCCTAACAAATACAATTAACGATCTCATGGATACTTGAAAGTAAAGTTTTAACCACCAATTTAAATCATTTTAAAAATAAAATATTCATATGGTAACTGTTTTCATTAATTATAGCTAAGATTACTTTTTTTTTTCTTTTCTTTTTTTTTTACAGTGAAGGGCTTGGTTGAAGTGTGAAAGGTTAAATTTGGGGATGTTTTGAAAGTAGGCTTCTCAATTTTTTTTTTTGACAAATGATTTTTTATTTTTTTATTTTTTTATTTTTAGGTATTAAAAAATTAATTTTTTAGACATAAAAATAGTTTCAATTTTTTTTTTTTATCTTTCTCTTTTCGTTATTTTTCTTTTTTCTTCAAAAACAAAAACTGAAACAACTTTCACGCTTTAAAAAAAAAAACTTTTTTTAATGAAAAAAAAAAAAACATTTACTTAATTTCAAATTTTTTTAACCTTTTTTTCAAATTTCCACTTAAATTTGCTATCATATATATCAAACCAAATTATTCATTCATTACCAATATTTGCCGCTTTTACAGATTCTGTAAAACATGTTTAATTGCCCTAAAAAACATGTTTAATTATTCTTCGAAAAATAAATAAACGAATAAATAAACATGCTAAGTTGATTTCTTATGCTTTTTTGCTAAAAAAATAAACATGCTTAATTAATTAAAAACCAAATTACTTAACTTCATTATCAAAAGGAATGTGCAGACTTCAATTAAACTAATCATATAAATATTAAGCCCTTAAAACAAGACTTTTTTTACCTCCTCCAGCATGAACACAAGCCTCAAATCCTTCTTAATTTGATGCCCGACCCGGAATTTGCCCCATGAGCTCATCAGGCCAAGATGATCGTCCGTCAAAGAATCTTCCGAAACCCGACAACCCGACCCGCAAAAATCTTCTAGAAGCTGCTCCGCCGGTTTGAGGAAGCTGGAGCGCTTCAGACTCGACGCGTAGCCTGTGAACGGCATCAGCGGAACCGAGCTTCTCATCAACATGACTTCATTATTATTGCTGTTATTATTGCCATTGTCAGGCAACAGAACGGCACCGTATTCGTGCTGCCGGTTTTCGGAGAAAAGCTGATAAGGTGGTGGGTGGGAGGTGGGAACGGCGTCGCTTGCTTTTGGGCTTGGGAATGAGGTCTGAATTGTTTGGAAATTATTGACAGTGATTTGGGGCGCTTGGAAAAGTTGGAAACTCTTCTCAGCCATGGGATGAGTTAGAGAGAGAGTTGTGAGATTTTTGCAGATTTAGGTTTTGAAAAGAGAAGGAGAACTACATATACGGCGTTTGGAAGAAGATAGTTTAAACCGATCGTTTTAAAAACACTGTAAAGTTTTTTAAAACTTACAACGTAAATTTACACGTGTTATGATTTTAAAAGTGCAAGTGCTGGTTTAACTACAATTCTGAACAACCTGATATTCAAAGAACTGTCTACGTGATGGTTGAGTCATGCAGAGAGAGAAAAAAATGAAAGTAAAGAAATAGAAGTCGGCGAAACTGACTACTTCAAGTAGCACCCACCCACGCGGGAACAGATGATTTGGCCCTCTCATCTAGCATGCAGTACCCTACTTTAGTAGCATGCAGGGATAAGAGTAGAGACCAGGGCAATACCATAGGCACTTGTAACTTTGTTTTGGTTTTTTCTACTTTTGCTTCCTTTTCCGCAGGATCTTAACAAGAAAGGCGAGTCTTTCTTGAGAGAATTCGGAAAAAAGGCCAAAAAAAAAAAAAAACAAAACCAAATTAAGCAAATGACTTCTTATTTTTTAAATTAAAAAATAAGTTTTTTTTGAGCATCAAAACTGTCTCATTTTTTTTCACAAAAAAAAAAGAAAAAAGACTGTATCAAAGAGAGGAATCTAAATATGGTGGCAAAAAAAAAAAAAAACTGGAACTATTTTGGTGTCCAAAAAACTAGTTTTTTGATGTCCAAAAAAAAAAATGCCATTCACCAAAAAAATTTCCCTCCAAAGGCCCTTTTTAAAAGTACCCTGTCTTTCTTTCTCCCTGTGACATTATAACCTCAGTTACCTATTAAACGATAAGTCTTAATTTAATATATAATATATATTTTAAATTAAATCTTATTATTTTATTAATGATAAAGTTATAATATTATAAGATTAAATATAATTGTTTAAAAAATAAGGTACATTTTTTACCATTAAATATGATTAAATTGACGAGTTTGGTAAATAAATGTTTGTTTAGCAATATTGTTACAATTATATTGTTTCAATTACTACAATGTAAAGCTCTCACATGCTACGGTGTTAAAACAAAGACAGGATACAATGAAAAATTTTTATATGCTACACTAAATTAGTTTTAACTTAATAGTTCCAACTGATTTTTTAAATACACCAAAAAAACAAAGGTTCAACATGATAAAGATGGTTTAAGTGAGGTAAAACATCTAGTTTTGAGAACTTTATCCCTTTTAGGCTTCGTTTGATGGGAAGGATGAAGAGTAGAAAAAACATAGAGAGTTAAAAGGATGGAGAGCATTATAGTAGTTTTTCATATTATCTGGTAGGATGGAAAGATACATAAAAATGTGAATAATGTTTATATGGTTAACTCCTATATTATCTATTAGTATAACTCCTTAATAATTCATTAAAAGGGTAAAATAGTCTTTTGAAACAAAAAGTGATAGATTATTTAAATCTTTCCACTGATAAAAGGATTCAATTTAATAGGCCATGAGGGATAGCACATTCCTCCATTCACCCTCTCCCTCCTCCACTCCCTTCAACTAAACATAAGATTAGTCCTCTCCTTCCTTCCATTTCTCCCTTTTACCAAACATGTAAGTTCTCATAGTTTGAATATCCAAACTCATGAGTACTCTGGTTTTGTCACAATTTTTACCCTAGGTAAATAGCAGCTTTGATGTGATTTTTTTTTAAGGCTAATCTTATAAATAGTCCTTAAGATTTACCTTCAATCATATTTTAATCCACAACATTTAAAAAGTTACATTTTAGTCCCTAATTTTTTTTTACTTTGTTTTAATTTTGGTCTCTCGTAAGTTAGGTGTTATATATGTTTAAGAATATTCTTAAAATATCTCATTTTAGTCCTTAATCTATTATTTGGTTTCATTTTTGTTCCTTAATCTATTATTTTATTTCACTTTTGATCCCTCCATTATCAAAGTATTATTGGGGACCAGAATTTTTTTTTTTTTAAAAAGAAACTAAGACCCCTTTTGGTAGTATTTCTATTTTGACTTTTGTTTCTAGAAAAAATTAGAAGTGAAAACATTTTGAGAAATTGTTTTAGGAAAAAATTATTAATAAAAATATAATTAAATTTAAATCTAAAATGTTGATTTATGTAATTAATAATACTAATTACAGCTAAAAATGTTTCAGACAAAAAAGAAAAAAAACTTGAATATAGATCTTGGAGTCGCCGGAAGAGGAGGGGCCTACATTGTTGGAGATGGATTCGATGATGATTGGGCTTCGATAGGAGCTTCGACTATGGTTAGGCTTCAATGGGGAACTTCAATGGTCGACGTTCAACGGTGGGTGGGTTTCAATGGGGAGCTTAGAAGGTGGTTGAGCTTTGACGATCAACGTTCAATGGTGGCTAGGCTTCGATGAGATCCAACACAAAAGGCTTCAACGGTACAGAGGGTTACAGGGCTTAGGTGAGTGATGGAGTTGGTGGGTCATTGGGGTGGGGTGCCAAGTTGGCCGATGATGGGTTCGAGGGCCATTGATGGGTGTGGTGGGTTTGCCGATGATGGGTCGGGGGGGTGGGGGTGGGGTCATTGGCAAGGGTGTTGGGTTTGCTGGCGAGGGATGGGGCCGTTGGGTCATTGTTCTTTGGCTAGGGACGTCATGATCTATTGGCAGATGTGGGTCATGATGTGTTCAGATAGAGAGGATATAAGGAGGAGGAGGGGTCCTGGGTTTTGTCAATTACAAGAAGAAAGAAGAAAAAAGAAGTTAAAAACATTTTTTTTTTGTCAAATTCTAAGGAAATTTTGGGTGTTTTGGAAATAATTTTAATTTTCATTTTCCAACAAAATTTAACCAAACATGTTTTCAAATTCATTTTCATTTTTTGTATTTTTGAAAATAGGAAAAAAAAAACATCTTAAAAATACTACCAAACGAGGTCATACAACGGTATTGATTCATGTAACTAAAATGGTGCTTGAGAAGTGTAATTAGAACTAAAACTTTTGAACTAAAAACTGTAGTATATGAGAACTTTATACTATAGCATACTATTCTGATCATTTTAGCATGTGAGAACTTTACACTATAGTAACCAAAAGTTTTAGTTAAAACTGATTTTGTCAAATACTGCATAAAATAGCAACAATTTATCATATTGTTATTTAGACAAGTTTAATTTTTTTAAGGTAAAGTTGAATATTAATGTCAGTATATTATATATGCATGTATATGTATATTAACTATGATGTTTAAAATTATGATTATCTAGCACAATATACAAATATAAGTATATATATAAATCATAATGCATATAAGTTCAATTTAACTTTTTCCAAATTAAAATTTATCTCACTATATATGCATTTATATGTATATTAACTATGATGTTTAGAATTATGATTATCTAGCACAGTATACAAATATAAATATATATACAAATCATAATGCATATAGCTTGTTATTTAAAATACATGATAATGTAAAACTTATATACTAGCATTAAAAGTTCAATTTAACTTTTTCCAAATTAAAATTTATCACACTAACAATTTGATAAACTTGTCTTCTTTTTAATTATATGTATCTAGTTCGTTATATTTAGTTTTTTACTTTAATTATAATAGAGGGACTAAGAAAGAAACAAATTAGCAATAGACTAAGGACTAAAGTGGGACATGATAAAAGTTTTTCGTTAAATATTTTATGACAGAAGGACCGGAACTAAAACAATGTAATAGATTAAGAACTAAATGAGACTTTTTAAATGTCAATAACTAAATTGGGATTGAGGGTAAACCTCAAAGACTATTTGTGAAATTAACCTTTTATTTTATGTTTAGATCTTTACATTTTAAACATTAGTTTAAAACCACTGCCAAATTATATAGATTTAAAACCACTAGTTTAAAACTGGATACCAAACAAATCATAAATCACATCAAAATAAAAAAAGGTATATAGAACAGATAATTTTCTATATAGATATAATGACTGAAAAAGGGACTTAAGGCACCTATCAAAAAGATAGTCCGAAGGCTTTGGGATCGAGGTATCGTTAGCCAAAGAAGACCCTGGCCAATCCACGTGGCCTGCTTGTCGAACGTCAGCGACAGAGACATCGTAAATTGGTCCGAGGGCATCGTGATAAGTCCTCTGGCCTACTACAGGGGCCGCGACTGATAATTCTCTTTTTGTATTTTTTTTTAATTTTATTTTCCAACCTACCATAGCCTCCTCTATGCGAGTAGGATTATACCCTCCTCAACGTGTGAAGAAAGAGGTCATGTCTCTCCTTACACACTACGACAAAACCCTTCTAAGTACCCATCCCATCATGTTCAAGCCATTCAGAGTAACTGCTTACGTAACCATCATCTTGCACGTTCTCGAGTACCAAGGCATGAGATCTAGACGAGTAAAAGGGAAGGTGACTTGTACATTTGAGGATGGAGAATGTGGGGTGAACTATGCGTGGTGGCTATTACATCAGAAGACTCCTCTGAATAGAAGAAAGAATCGAGCAACGATTTGGACTCTCGCTCTTCTACAAGACTACGTTTTTCTTATTTAGATTTTACATTGATAGACTTTGCAAATGCGAGTTTGAGTGTATGTAGAAATTGAACGTAAAGCTCAACACCCATTGTAGAACTAGGTTATATGTTGAGCCGAACCACTTTAAATTTTTGCGTCTCTATTTTTTGTATATGTTTGTAGTTGGTTTGATTTTTTTCAATTGAATCTCATTCTAAAATTTCAGTAATTGATTTTTGCCATCAACACATTAATGATATCAATTAATTTTAGTCCTCGGAGAATCAGATGAATTATTTCATTGACGCTACCTTTGGATAAAAAATTTCTTGGCCAATTAATTACCATTCTATAGTTCTAAGTAATATATTCCAAATATTTATAATCTGCAATTTTTATATTCATCTAATTTATTGGACTCCCTGTAGAAGTCCTAGATGCGTATCTACGCATATCCCAGTGGACTATACTAATTCAATCTCGTTACCATCGTCATCAGCCACTGCCACTCTGGTCCTGTCCACTTTTTTGTAAGTATACCCCCTTGCTATTACTACATACACACACAAATTCAGTGCACAAATGGCTGCCAAAAGCCAGTAGAAATTGTCCAAGCGACTACTGCTCAAGTCCTTCCCAATCCAACTTCTCCCCCTCTTTCCAGTGATGTCATCCACAACAGAAATCAAAAGGCTGCTTAAGAAGCTCCCAACGCCAATTGCACTAAGATAGAGGGCAATTCCTAAGCTTCTCATGGTGTCAGGAACTTGGTCATAGAAGTACTCTTGTAATCCCACCATAGCGAAACTATCTCCAATGCCCAAAATTATGAGCTGTGGGGTCAACCACAGCACACTCATAGATTCCTTCCCTGCACTCCCTAGCCTTTTCCTCTCGACCAAAGCTGCGACCGACAACGCCACGACTGAAAATAACATGCCGATCCCGATCCTTTGGAGGATGTTCAAGCCCCTCTCGTTGCCGTTGGATTTCCTCAAGAATGGGACTAGAATTCGGTCGTATAGGGCGACTGTGATTATCATCGTGATGGCGCCGACGGTGAGAACGGAAGCTGGCGGGATTTTGAAGGTGCTGGTGATGTTCAAGTTCATTGTGGCTGCTTGTTTGATGAAGAATGTTGAAGGCTGTGCTAGGCTAAGTCCAAAAGCTAGTGAAGTTAGCCATATGGGGATTGTGTTGAGTATTAGTTTCACTTCCTCCACCTTTGTCACTGTTGCTAGTCTCCAAGGATCATGTTTCTGCTCAAGAAGTGTTCTGTCCTTGTCTTTCTCTTCAACTATTGCAGCCTTGTCTAGAAACCTATGAAGCAAAATTAATGGAGTCAATTCCAACATTATCCTTCAACAGCTCATAGGTACACACACAGTGCCCTAAATATTTTTTTTACTTAGTAAATAGATTTTTTACTAGGTAATTTTACTATTTATTTATTAGAAATATTTTTAAAATCTATTATTTATTTGTAATTAGTTTTGTAAAATTGTTGGCTTGAAAAATTAAAAAAAAAAAAAGATATTTACCAACTGAAAGAAGTGTAATAAAATTTCTGCTTACCCAAGTCTATTGGTATGACAAAGAAGCCTTCCTTGTAACTTTTGTGACTTAGATACTTCAAATAGTAGAGCAGGGTCAGAAGGACAAGGCAAGTTTCTTTTTCTTATGGCTGCAGCAACAACCTGAATCATGGGAATTAAAGGGCTCCCTTGGGGCACCCTGTATCGGAAACAAGAACGACCGGCACAGAATGTCACAATCGAGATCGCCATAGTGATCGATAAAATAAGATAGGAAAGGCCCCAGCTCACAAAATCTTGAACATAGACAATTAGCGTTACGCCGAGAAAGAGGCCGCAACAGAGGGCAAAGTTCCACCAATTGAAGAAAGACATCTTCTTCCGTCGTTCCGATGGGTGATCATCGTCGAATTGGTCTGCTCCAAAGCTCTCAAGGCAAGGCTTGTGCCCTCCAGTGCCAATAGAGACCATGTACAAGGCAAGGAAAAAGATCACCTCGTGAATCTTTCGAGGCCTATTGCACATCTCACTACTAGCACTAGTGATACTACATGGCTTTAAACTTGGGATGAATTGGGACATTGTCAATAAAGAAAGACCCTGTTTTTTACATTGCAAAACATATTCATGACATAGTACTCGTAATTAGTCAAATTGAAATTTATAATAAGATGATATTAGTGATTTAGTGGTGTTTGGGAGAATATCTTCGATCACGTAGTTTTAACCGCAAATAGTTTAAAGCTTTTATATATTATAATATAAAACAAAAGTTTGCAGTTATTATATGCTTTAATGCACGGTTCCAACCACACAGATTGATCACTCTCCTGACACCCTAATTATAATGTATGAGAGTATTTTAAAAATTTTTACCATTAGATAAAAGAAGGATGAAAGTAGGACCATAGTGAACCGGCCAGTGTAGGAATCAGCTAAGAAGGCGCCAATTAGAGGCATTATTGTGGTCACTCCTGACCAGTAATTCACATTCTTTGCCGCCACATTGAGGTCTTGATGAATTATTTTAGTGAGGTATGTTATCAGATTTGTTGAAATCCCAAAGTAACTTAGCCTCTCACTGAACTCAATACCTGTGCAAAATTTTAAATATTAGGCTAATTCTCAAAAAATTTTAAAAAATTTAAATAATACATATCATGAAACTAAAATGTTACTAATTAGGAGTAAATAAACAAAAATAGAGATTCTACAAAATTTTGACATGCATGAACTCAATGAATTCATTCCTTTTGCTTGCCCATTAATTGTTTTATCATCATTGTTGCTAAATAATGAAAATTGTGATAATAAAATCCTAGTAATTAAAGGGCCCGTTTAGTTTGAGTACTTTTTGTGCTCAATGAACTCAAACGTGGATTCGAGTATTAAAAATCTAAGTTTTTAGAGTTCTGACTTCTTCTAAATTTTTGATACTTGGATATCTTTGCTACAGTAAAAACTTAAATCTCTCTCCTATATTTGAGGAAAAAAAATCATAACTTCTTCATTTGATATCTAATTGAGATGATTCTTTTTTTATTATGTTCCTAATGAAGAGAGGATTAAATTGATCCATATTGCATATTTTTTGGATCATTAACATTAAGATCTTATTAGGTTTGTTAATAAATCAAAAATTATTTTAACTATTTTTTTAAACACAAATTCTAATTTTATTTCATACTCAGATTAAAACTTAAATGCACATCTAAATGTCAATTCGAATAACAATTCAAATCACTAGCTCAAATCTTAATTCAAATTACACAAATTCAAATTAAATAATTGATTCAAACGTTAATTTGAATAACAATTTAAATCACTAACTCAAATCTTAATTCAAATTACACTAATTCAAATTAAATCATTGATTCAAATCAAATCATTGATTCAAATCTATTTACCAAACAGACCTTAATTATTTGCGCTTCAATTATGCTTTTTTTTTTTATATATGCATGAAACAAGAAAAGACAAAAAACCAGGGTAGTGCAAAAAGCACCAAGAAAATTAGATGTTAGAAGAGAGAGAGGTATTATTACTTTTTTGGTTGAAATCGTTAAGAGTACTGCACTTACTTATAATAAAGAGAGAGGCTTTCCAAACACCGGTTGAAGCTCGGAGAGGAACTTTTCCTTTGTAATCCACAGAAGAATCATAAACCCATTTCTGATGATCTTCATTCTTTTCTCTCTCTGTCTTCCTTTCTTGCTCCATATTTTAGATAATTATCAAACAAGAATAACCCAAAAAAAAAGAAATTAACAGTTACAAAATAAAAACTAGAACACCAAAATTTAGAGGGGATATATAGATTTTTTTTCCCCAGAGGGTAGGTTAAGAGTACTCAGAGTTTTCCCAAGCGCCTAATTTGCTCTGTATTGCATGCTTTTTTATAGGTAAAGAAAAAGGTCATGACTTTTTTGTCTTTGGGTAATTTATTACTTTGGTAGGTCCTCCGTTACTTTTCAATGAGAAAGAGGGTAACGTTAGATTGATAAGCATGGACAACAAACCAAACGACAGCAATATTTTAATACCAAATCTTGAGTAGGAAATTTGCGCTTTATTTACTTCCCTTCTAAAGTGGCTGAAATGATCTCCTTTTTCATCCTATTCCCTTTTCTTTTTTGTTTTTCCTTAAAAAGAAAAATATGGAACCCCTTCACGAAGAGGGCAATTAGGCCAAGATAAGATTCGTCAATAAATGGTAAAAAATAATGACATTACCAAATGTAGCACTGATTTAGAACAACAACATTTCTTGTCATTGTTATTTGATCTTCTTCCTCATTGACTAAGATTTTAACTATCAAAGACAATCAGCCAATAGGTTACTATAATTAGAAAAACCAAATTAAAACACGCAAAGGCTTGCCCTGTATATATACATGAACGACCTTGTGATTACTAATCTAATTATAGAAAAAAATTATATTACTTTTATCAAGCTAATAATATGGTGTTTATATTTCCTGCTATAATAGGTTAAGCAATTTGATAACTATTAATTAAGTTTTTCTATTCTCTTAATTTTTTTAATAATTTTTTCCTTTAATAAAATCACCACAAGATCTGTTAAAAATACACCTACATCTTATTCAACTCTTTTGTATTTAGCAGCCCTAGCAATTTAGTCAACATCATACCAAAATGTCTACTAAAATACCTTACTAATTAATTTCAAATACGATCATTCTTCAAAATGTTGAAATTAAAAAATGAGTCCAAATTTAACGCTTTCACAGTCAACTCTAATTATGAATTTTTTTTAGGAAAAAAAAAAACCAACGGTTTCCCCCAAAAAGAGAAAGTCAACGCCTTCCCTTCTGCTGCTATGTACGAAGTAAAAAGTTTTTTCTTTTCTTTTCTGTAAATAAGATTATAGTGCAGCGAAAAAAATGATTTAATAAAAAATATTTACATAAATAAAAAAAAGCAACAACAAGTCAATAGTCGTCAAGAACAAAGAAGTTTATAAACTGCTACAAATAAAGGTTAAATGGTACCAGTTTCAAATGGTCTCGTATCATTAGTGAGGAAGTTGTCGTTGAAATTTAAGAAGATTTCCAAATTAAAAGGTTATTAACTATAAAAATATTTTGGCCAACTACCTATTTTATTACTGTATTTTATTACTGTACAACTATTAGATTTATATCAAACAGCTAATAATACAATAACTACTAGAGTCGTAACTATTAAAACTACATCTATATGTACACACATTCAATTGGTTATGTTTTTATGTTTCAATAGTTACATTTGTAATAAATATATATTTTAACTATAATTGATGATGTGACATGATAAAATTTAATTTTATTAATTATTATAAAGGAATTTTTAGCGCAGAACTAATGCTTTTTTTCTCAACATCCACGTTTACACCTTTGTCCATGGGACTCAGCCACGTTATAATGTCGAAAAACTCTTTTAAGCCTGATCTGGCAGTTACCCAAGCCCCTTACAGGGGTGGACCCTACCATGTGGGACTACTTTTTCTCAACATCCACGTTTTCACCTTTGTCGATGGGACCCAACCACTTTATAATGACAAAAAACTCTTTTGAGCCTAATCGGGCAGTTATCTAGGCCTCTCACAGGGGTGGGCCCCACCTTGTGGGACCATATGTCGGGCTATTTAAAACTGCCCTATAATGACATGCATATGATTGACGATATATATGTAAGGACAGAGCCATCCACACACAAGGGTGAGTGGCCGCCTGCTAATTTTTTTTTGTTATTTTTTTTAATATTTTGTATATAAAATTTTATAAAACTTGTGTATTATCCTTTTTAATGTTGTATTTTACCCTTTAAAATTTTACATATATTTATTTGTTATACTTTATTAGTTTAGTGAACCTCCACCCCAACTAATTTTTTTAGTTTCGCTTCTATATGTGCATATAAAATTTTGTATTTGGATCCCCCTGAATATATATGAAAAGTATATGCAAAAGCAAGATTAATATACAGAAAAAGATTCAACAACCAAGCATGCATGATTATATATTAATTAATCACTAATTAATTAATAATATTAGAGTAGCTATAATTTAAAATACATCAATGACTTTTAAGGCTTTATCATGTCCCTATTAAAGACATTTTGAGTGGGATATATTCAAAATGGCGATGTCCAAAAGCAGAGGTTGAAAGAACTCAAGAGCCACTTTAGGGTTGGTTGGCTTGTGAAAAATATTATTATAAATCAGTCCTAGCTTGCTAGACTGCCATTTTCCAAGCTAAAGTCTTGTTGGGCTAATATTCTCTCACTTCTTATAGATTAAGTTGAGTATTTTTAATCACTTATTTATCTTGAATATGCCCAATCATTAACATCAGATAAATTTTCTAACTACGGTATTTTATCACCTATCTCTACGGTATTTTATCACCTATCTCTAAGGCTGTCTTTAGTTTTGAATTGTGCGGTCGTCTATCAAGTTTACTTTCTTTTCCCCCTTTTGTTGTGCAACATTTCTACAAATACTACTTGATAGCATTTGATGATTTTTTTTTTTAAATGTGGATCTAAACCTTTTTAGAAGTATAATTTCTTTTCTTGAAACATATTTTAGAAAAGTTAAGGAAAAAAAGACTTTAATAGAATAAATTAAACGTTAATAAGGGACTATATGTGAATAAATAATATTTAGAAGGATAATAGGAAAAATATGTTTAAGTAGGTTTACATTTGAGAGAAATTATTATAGCAGGTCATATAAAAAAGATATTATAAGGGCCACATTTGTAAGACTATTACTTTAGATCACTACAAGTGGGAAAAAAGGAATTAAGTATGGGAACACTTGAGAATAGTTATTTCAATAGGGGTGTTGGGGTGGAGTTCGGCGCTACCGTCGAGGAGCCCTACTTCAGGTGGTTAGTAAACCTGCTCGGTAGGACCTACTAGAAGCAAATAACCAATCCCGGTAAGCTCAGATCGTCTGTTCTAGATGCTTTTCAGGGCCCTCTCGATCATGGCATAAATGGTCGCCTCCTCGGGTTAAACACCAGCTCAGATCGGATTTCTTTAACTCACAAACAAGTTGCTACTCGTCATCACTGGCCAACAGATTGCGGATAATTTACCATCAGATGGGAACTAATCCACCGGTGGAGGGCATGACACTTGTCTTCTGTCTTTTGACACTCCTTGATGTTACATACAGGTCATGGGCAAAACCCACCTAACACTCGGTTCAAGTGGCAACCTATAAATAGAGCACATTTATTATGTTTAGGCAAGCGTGCTCCTTCCTACCTAACTAGCTCCCGTTCTCTGTCGAGCAACATCTACCTTGAACATCTGAGAGCCCTTGTTTGTTACCTAACTGGTTTCCTCTTCACCTCCGAAGCGTTCCTCCTCTTATTATAGGTATGTTCGAGCTAGCAGAGTCGAGTAGGGAAGAGCTGTCCATTAGCCGCCAAACCACGGTAAGCATCAACAAGGGGCAAATTAGAAAAACAAAATAATAGAACTTAAGAAATAAACTAAAGGTAATTACATTAGTATACCTCTTAGTTTTAATTATTTTTTAATTTATTCT
Organism: Artocarpus hirsutus; assembly: GCA_946598075.1. NCBI lineage: Eukaryota > Viridiplantae > Streptophyta > Magnoliopsida > Rosales > Moraceae > Artocarpus > Artocarpus hirsutus. The sequence goes on along the minus strand of CAMOHE010054150.1, from coordinate 22,734 downwards.
TTTGTTTTTAGAAAATATAAAGATATTCTTTAAAATTTGAACAGCTTGTTTCAATTTTATCCTTTAAGACTTTTCGGAAAGAAAAAAAATGGAGATTAAAAAAGCTAACCTTATTAGGGTCAAATTTATTTATGAAATATAATTTTCTTCTTCAGAAATTTTTTTTAAAAAATGTTTTAACACTTAAAAAGCCACAAAAACTTAAGATCTTTTTTTCTCAAAATTTGATGTTTTTCTTCAGGATTTTTTATATTTTTAAATCTATAAAAAAGTTTAAAAGTAGTTTTTGCCTAATTTTTCTATTTATTAGGATGAAATTGAAACAAGTTTTTAAAATTCATAGGCTGCGTCCTTTGAAGTTACTAAAAATAGAGGAACAAATTAAGAAATAATTAAAACTTCAAAAAAATAGTTATGTAATTAACTCAATAAAGTAATAGGATGTAAATATAAAAAAACCTAAAAGTATGTAAATCTAAAAAATGAACTAATTAGGATGTAAATATGAGAAAGTAATTGTTGAGAGTGTCGTAGCAAAAAGAAAAAAAAAATGATTATATGTTTGAGAAAAATTATTTCCACACGAGCAAAGCAAAAGAAAGATGTAATGTAAAATATATATAGTACTTTAGAGGTTAAAAAATATTTAAGTAGCGATACATTTGAGAGAAATTACTTTAGTAGGGTGACTAATAAATAAATATTTATGAAGTTAAAGATAAAAGAAAGCGATAAAAGTCAAAAGAAACAATGATCAAGACATACGTTAGGAGCACCTAAGGGGAAAAAAATTTGGCCAAGATAAAGATAGAAAACTATTTGCGAGAGTATAAGTGACAAAAATACAAGATGTTTAGCTTGGGCCATATTCGAATTTATAATTTAAGTGGGAGTAAGTAGGGAAAAAGTATATGAAAAAGCCGCTAAAAAAACCGTTGTTAATTGTATGATGCAGATTTTTAGAAGAGTATAGAAAGTTTGTGCCGTGTTAGAAACCGTTGTTTATTTTGTATCGTCAAATAACCAGCTTGTAGTGGCAAAAGGTATTATATATATTTATATATATATATATATATATTTTTTTTTAAATCTAGGTAAGAACTCAATCAGTAGATTTCTAACGAAGATTGTATAAAATTTAAGTTAAAAGTTTTTTTTTTTTTTTGAAACTCATAAAATTAAGTTAATGCATGTGCGTGCATGTACGTAATACGTACATATATTATCTGTATGTTTGTGTAAATGAGTGACGAATTCAGAATTTGAATCTAAAGGGGGTATACAAATAAGAACAAATTTTACATGCTTTAATTCGTAGAAAAAAAAAAGAGTGGCAAGAAAGCGTGTGAAATTGAAGAAAAAGATGATGGTGGTGGAAATTAGAAATATTTAAAATGAGAGAAAGAAAAAGAATATAAAAAGGAGGTACTAAATATATAAATGTAAAACGAATAGAAACAGCGAGCTTGGGAAGGAGGACATTTACTGTAGTTTGCATATGAATGAGCAAACTAAAGAAAGGGGAAAAAAAAAGAGAGAATAGTCTAAAGTAAAAAACCAAGTTCATATTAAAAAAATAAAAGAAAGCCTGACTTTGTATTGAAATTTAAAAAACATTATAATATATGACCAAATTTTTGTTATAAAATTGAAATTGAACATAATATTTAAGATATTTTAAAAATGTTCTTGATTACATAATAATTATTTTAATGTATTATTTCAGGACATATATAATATATTTATAAACTATAGTCATATTTTAATTCAATAAATATAATTAGGCTATTGGTCTCTTTAACCTTTGAAATTTAACTAAAATCAAAGAACAATCCCAAAACGTTAACATAGGAGGAATACAATTAGGGTGTTTGGCAAAGTGAGTTAACTAAAATTAGTTTCAACCATGGTTCTAACTTACTTTGCCAAACACTGTAATAGACTGAAGTTGGAGCACTCATAGAACATATTACTTCAAAGGAAAAATTGCCACGTTAGTCCCCAATTTTCACAAAAGTATGATTTTAGCTTCCAACTTTTTTCTTTTTAATTTTTCAGTCTCCAATCTTTGTTTTTAGTTACTGAGAGACTATTTAAGTAATCTGCATAAACTTTTTTATCACATGAGTTGTACATGATGTTCTTAGTAAAGGCATTTGAGTAAAATATAATATTTTTAAAGAAAGTAAAATTAAAATGTATTTATGTAAAGAATTAAAATTAAAATAAAAACAACAACAATAACGTCTCTCTCTTGCAATCTGGGCTCTCAACAAGGAAGGGGGGCTGACAAAGGTGGGGGCAATGGGTGGGGGAACACGACGGGGGTGACGGCAATGAGGTGGGGGACGTGATGGGAATGGGCATGAAGGGAGAGGAATTGCAGAGCCAGATATCTCTTTTCCATCTCTTACATTTTCTTGCCAACCAAACACAGCTAAAAGGTAATAATTGAGTAATTGATTCAAGTTCTTTATAATCGAATAAAGAAAACTATTATCTCCTCATATTCATCAAACCACAAAATTGTCCACTCTATTACAAGAAAAAAAAGCCCTAATATTCAATTGATATTGAACAAAAAAATGTATATTTAACGATCTACAGAAAATGAGGCAAAATATTGAGAGTATATTTAGAAATTGCAAAGACTGGTTTACCATGGAGGCAAATTTGCTCCGGTAGATGCATTGGGTCCAGTGGTTGCATTAGGGTTGCAGGGCAATGGGTGGGTTGGGTGCGACGAGGAAGGACTCGACGGCGACGACGTGGTGGGTAGGGGCTGGGCTAGGTTGCTAGGATTAGTGCTCTACGGAATAAATACCTTAGGCGTATTTATGATATTTTTTATGAAATAAATAATATGAATATTATATGTATTGATAATGGTCCTCATATTACTTTCATAAAAATGAATATAGTTTAGCAACTATGTGGTCCATGATTATTAGAACCAAATCTTATATGTGTTATAAAAGGAATGAATTTTCCAAAAGTGAAATAATGGAACTTTGAGATAAAGTAATCGAAAGGTAAAATGGAATTAAATCCTTCATCTAGTTATGGATAATATATGAGAATACATATAATATGAGAGGTCATAAAAAAAATTATATTCACAGGTCTCGCAATACGGTATATTATCAAGAGTACAACTTCAGGTCTATACTGGAGAAACACTAAAGTTAATAATTAAATGGATAATTAATCGTGGATTAATTTACGTATTATTATTGGAGCTTGATCACATATGTCTATCAGGTCCCAATATTAGCTTATTAATTCTTTTATGACAGATCGGACAAATATAGATTACCACAAGTAAGACAGAAGTATACACGAGTCAGGCTACTGAGCCTAATGGAATGCTTGGCCATAGTCCGGTTGGACTGTTAGTGGGTGTAGGCTTGCTAGGGTAGTGCCAATATCTCTGCATGATTTTCTGGAAGAATTAATTAATTTATTAATTCTGGAAAGATAATTACTCAAATTGGTAATTGGGATTTTGGATAATTAATTATTTAAACTTGGTATTTGAATAATTAATTTAAATCCTAATTGTATTTGAGTTTGTATAAAGATTAATTATTCATAATTATTTGAATTCGATAATTATCATATATAATTATCTTCTAATTTAAATAGAATTATTTGAATAAGAATTATCCTAGGTGATGCAAATAATCACATATCCCTACTCTGTGATTGGCTAACTTTTTATAGAGAGAAATCCTAGTGGTGGCGCCAACTGTAGAAGGGAGGAAAGAGAAAATTCTCTTGTTATCCTGATAAACTTTTGACTTTTTCTGCTACTTCTACAAATAGTGACCTTTAGTCTTTATTTATTCTCAGACTAATAGTGCAAATTATAGAGGTGAGATTGGATTGCTTATCTTTAGTAATTCTAAGTTTTTAAGCACCGTAGTAGTTGGAAGAGGTGTAGCTGTGGTGGAAATTTGCTGAGTTGCTCCACACACACAACAGTCCAAAGGAAGAGAATATCATTGAAGATCTGACGGTTGAGATTCATTCTTGAAGAATTATTCAGTCAGAAGTGCTGTTTTAGATCTCCAACTGGTACATTAAATTAGATTTAATTTATTGTTTATAGTATCATGAGTTAGTTTGAGTTAGTTTCCTGTTAATTAAATAAATTTTTTAAAATTTTGCTGCGTTTTTGAAACGATTTTTCCAACATGGGCTAGGCCAGATGCCATCTTTTGTAGTGGGCGGCCCAATGGGGTTTGGGGGCTTTCGGAGGGGCAACGGCACATGGGGGGTTGCCGGTTGGGGTTGGGATGGTTGGGCGCACCAGGGGGGTTGTCGGTGCAGGAGGGAGGTGGTGGGTAGGGGTAGGCTAAATTGGGGACGATAGGGAAGGGAAGAAGAGAAGAGTAGAAAAGAAAATGAGGAAAAATTAAAAAAATTGATTTTTTTTGTTTTTTTATTTTTTGTTGATTTTATTTTTGGGCAAAAATCAAACCAATGATTGTGATTTAGTATTTTTAAATTGGTAATTGTGATTTATTTTTAATTTTTTAATGTATCCATTATTTTAAAGGCTAATTTTATAGTTTTAATTTAAAAATTATATATAGTCATTTTTTTAGTCAAATTTAACGGTTTGACCGTTTAAATAGTCCCTTAACACCTAAATAAAGGTTGAGGATTGACAAAAAAATTAAGAACCAAAAACATACTATCAATTTACCTTGCTTCAAAACAAAAAATAATCCTCAGATCCTGACGTATGTATCGTTGTTTTTAATCATTCATTGGGGGCATGTGCCCCCACAAATGGTTAATGTACCCTTCAATAAATTTTCTGCATAATAACAAAAAACCAAGGTACAAATAGTCAAAAGGAATTTTTAAAAACAAAGAATGGCCGAAATGCAGTGGACGTGTTAAAATGCTTCATTCGTGTGTGTATTTATATCTTATACCTATAGCAACGTCAATTTGCAATCTCTTCCTGCTGGCTAGGAGTAGTACCAACCCAAGTTTTGGCGTGGAAAAAGGACAAAAAAAAGGGAGCAATTTCAAACTAGAAACATTACCCCAGAAAAAAGAGCTTCTGAGAAAACTACAGCCCAATAATCTCGCAAACTTCTCTCTCACTAGTCGTATTGAGCATTACGAATAATTTTCAACCAATCACATATTCTTATGTTATATTAAGATATCAACTCTGAACAAATTATGTATGAAATTACTGCTTGTACCAAAAAAATCAAAACAGCCAATTTCAATTATTACAAATAATTCCACATCTGACACTGTATAGTTTTCCCACCCTAAATTCGAAAAATCGGAAAATGAAAAAAAAAAACTGTCAATTTCATGCACATATGCATTTCTATGTCAATTAGAGCAACAAGATCTCTTGCTGATCATACTAGTCGTAAAATTGGACACATTAATAGAGGTGCCCTGAGGAAGCTGGCCAGGTGTGGAAGCAGCAGCCTCCTGAGCAGCCAAAGCCTTCTTGCTGATTATTTGGTAAATGTCCACCAAAACGCTCTGGAAGGCGTTCTCGACGTTGACGGCCTCCAGCGCCGAGGTCTCGAGGAAAGACAGGCCTTCCTTCTCGGCCAAGGCACCCGCGTCCTCGGGTGTGACAGCCCTTAGGTGCTTCAGATCGGCCTTGTTGCCAGCCATCATGATCACGATGTTCGAGTCGGCGTGGTCTCGCAGCTCACGCAGCCACCGCTGGACGTTGTCGAAGGTCTGCCTCTTGGTAATGTCGTACACCAAAAGCGCCCCCACGGCTCCTCTGTAGTAAGCGCTGGTTATGGCTCTGTATCTCTCTTGACCCGCTGTGTCCCATATTTGTGCTTTGACTGTCTTCCCTTCTATCTGCTCGAATAAATATACATAATTTACGCATTATTTAATGTGAATATTGGTGATCCAACGAATTAGATTATAGAATTGAACTTTTCTCTGTGCTTTAGATCATTCTTTTGTTTTGCTCATGATCTTGTTATACGTAGTTTTGGCACAAAAAACCATATTTTGTGTTGTATTAAATGCTTTTGTAACAAAAGTGTTATTATCTAGCATATTAAGATAGTTTGTATTTCTTTCTGTTTAAGAATTTTTAGCATTGAGTCCAACATTGGCTCCCATAATGACAAATTTCTATGTTAATATTGAATTTCAATATTTGGGGTAACAAAAGTATTCTCAAATGCAACGCTATATGTTAATGTTAAATTTATCAATATTTCATACATGGTCAAATTTGGTACAAAATTATGGCATAAATATGTTAAATTTTACCATTTGCTTTCTAATGCATTTTTCTTTTCATTGAATAATTACAATACCCAATATTTTATTTCTTAATTTTTCTTTTATAATTTTAACATTTAAGATTTTTGTCATAAAGTAATTATAATATTTGAAATCTCCACATTGAACCAGGCAATATTGGTAACGATGTTGTATATACCAAATTGATGTTGGAAGACATTTGGAACAAAAACAAAAACCAGATATATGTAAGGGGACATGCAATTTATAATGACTGATTACACTTGATAATTATCAAATTAAGCAAAACGAGAATATTTATTAGTAATTTGTCAAAACAACAAAATGAAAAAAAAAAAAACAAACAAACCTGTAATGTCCGAGTTGCAAACTCAACCCCAATGGTAGATTTAGACTCGAGACAAAACTCGTTTCTCGTAAACCTAGACAGTATATTGGATTTGCCAACGCCTGAATCTCCGATTAAGACGATCTTAAATAGGTAATCATACTCATGATCTACTTTGTAAGCCATTTGTGATTATCTTCTGTTATAATTGATTACACCAGCTCAAATACCTGCATGAGTCAAAACCCCAAAATTATCATCATTCATATCATAACTTACGAAATAAAAATATACTTTACTTCTTTGGTGGGAACCCATCGATGGTGATATCTGATTAAATTTACTTTTTTCTTGAAGTCTGATGACCGAAAGAAAAATACGCACCGATGTGTATCTTTTTCAGTTTCCCAAAAGAAATTGTCTTATTTGTTTTTTTTTGTTCTCTTTGACTTTTTCGAAGAGCAAGGGAAGAAAAAGAAAAGAAAAAAAAAGAGAGGATAACATAAGGATTTCACAAAGGAAATTAGGACTAACCATACGACAAAAGTTGGTCTACAAGTATGAGTTTAGGAATTTGAATTTTTGCTGTTTTTCTCTGGGCAATGTTTTTGTAAAGAAGTAGTTTAAGGACAAGAAGAGAAGAATAAGAAAAAAAAAAAAAAAAAAAAAAAACAAAATGTTGGGGTGATCTACACAGCCAGGGAGGAGAAGAAACAGTTTAACGGAGGAAAAGGCACTCAAAACGGAGAGATTATTATTCTATGGTTCCGGACAACAAGGTCAGATCCAGCTAGTTGAAAGCCACGATGTACATGCCAAACTTATATCCCTATATTGGCAAGAACTATCAGGTACTATAGCAATTAAATTATAGCCCATGTTTTTTTTCCCCTAAATGAAAGCACAATAATAGTAGTTTCTTTTTTAAAAAAATACATTTATATGTTGCATAAATGATTTTAATTGTTGTTTATTTTTGTCGTTAACAATGATAAATTTGACAATATTGTATCTGAGGAGTATTAAATATAGACCTTATTTCCTACTTTTTTGCATATGCTAGCCTAATCTTTTGGAATATGCCATCTCAAATTTATCATCAAAAAGCCAGTTATTAATAAGTCATTTCTTTTAAGTTTATATACATGAATGTCATTCCCTCTTTAATTGGTATTTAAAGATCTCTTTCTGCATTCTCTTTTTCCAAAGAAGTGACTTATTTACATGAATATCATTTCTTTGACGCTCCTCTTGTTAAATTGCTTTATTATATGGCAATTCAATGACTATTTGCTATAGGTTTTTTAAACAAAAAAAAAAACTAAAATTCTCTCTCTATTTGCAGAAACAACTTCCGCAAACTGCTCGCAAATGACATGAAGAGGGAAAAAAAATTTCAACGGTTGGTTTTTTTTTTTTTTTTTGAGAATAATGTTTGCTGGTTTAAATAACGAGAAATCACGTAAATCGTAGTTAAAAGTAAAAAAAGGTAACTTTAATTGAAAAAAATAAAAAAGAATAAAAAAGAAGTGAAACCGTTCGAAAAAGGGCAACAGAAAAAGAGTGCATGTAAATTACAGAGAGGGAACACTTCTATAAATAAGTACGAGAAAAGTGACTTATTGTCAAGTGGATTTGTTTGGAAAGTTAAATAACACATGTTAAGAGATTAGCCTAACATCTGTAACAAAGTCCAAAATAATAGAAACTGTATTTATCACTCCTCATTCCGTTAGTACGCCTTCATAGTGAAAAGTTACTTATTAGCATCTCTTATCACAAGTAAGAAAAACTCAGCGTTGTAAAGAAGTACCTGATATTTAAGAGACTTTATCAAAAAAATAATAATACCTGTTGACGGGTAAAACTCGTCTAACAAATAATCTTTTAATTTTCTCACCGAAATAATCATTCAAGTGCAAACTAAAAAAAAAAAAATGCAAGAAAATAATAGCAGAAACATATGAATTTAGAGTGGTTCACCTCAATTAAAGTTACGTCCACTATAAGTTTTTTGAGGTGATAGGGTTTTATTATGAGAAAATATGAATACAAAAGTTTTGTATCAAGAATTGGACTTAGACATTTTTCTAGAACTGGCTTCTATTTATAGTACTTAAGGATGGTTGATGCCTTACTTTTTAAGCGTAATTTTAAATTCAAATAAAATAGATGATAATCTCATCTCTTATTGTCTAAACACCATGACCATGATCTCTTTTAGGATTTCTCTTTTATGAGTATCTTAGACTCGATAAATCATGATCAACTTAAATACTTATCATTATCTTAAAGATCCTCTAATTTAAATACGAAGATAAATAAACCATTTTATTAGTCTTAGGTATAAGCTAAAAGAGAGCTTTTAAAATACACCAAATAATATGGGTCAAGATCATCCTCAGGCCTTTCTAGGCTAATACCCGACCAGACCCGATTAGATGACCTGACAACTTTTGTCCCCCAACTTGGGATACTTCTTAGCTTGGTAGCCGAAGTGCCTCGGGGTCATCGAAGGGTCAACTGGTCAATGTCTTCTTGGAGAAGGCTCTTAAGCTTCTAACAGCTAATGATGGTAGTCGCCTCGATTATCAGGCTGTTAAAATGTGGATGTCAAACATCATGTTATGTGTCAGGGACATACCTCTGGGCCATTGATTCAAAGAGACGTTTTGCTATGCAAATCTCAGCCGTTAGATGAGGATCTTTGTTCTGGCGATTGGATCGATTTCCTTGCCTTTGGTATACATATCTAATATTTTAACCCATCTCTACTTTTTTTTGGAAAGATTTAGAGGCCAAAACTCTGCAAAATTTCTCCAAAACTCTGAAGTCCATTTCAATCATTCCTTTAACACAAATTTTTCCAAGGAAAGCCTTTTTTAGGTGTTTCAAGCTTGCTTAGAGGACTCGCGACATCAATTTCATAGAATCAACATCCAAAGAGGTAACTTTTGGGCCTCTTAATCTATAACTTACTTTGACTTTGCGATGATTTTTAGGCTTGAATTTTCTCGTTTTCCTTTTTCGGAGTAATCTGTGAGTTTGTTTGTAGAAATCTCTAACTTCTGGGACCATTTAGGGTGTTTTTATTTTTGGGTTCTTCAACTAACTTTAAACTTATGGATGAACTTGGTCCTCGAGTTCATTTTTGGACAAAAACTATAGTCTTTCATAGGTAGAGGCTTCTTGGCTATTAGGAATTAAAGTTTTTTCTTTACTTTTGCTTGTTTTGATCATGACAGATAATATGATTAAGGATCTTGATAGTGGCCAAAAGCCAGCAGGCGGTAATTTTAAGATTTGACCCCACTAACGAGACTAGCACCTTAGGGACCACAATAATTCCAGATTTAGAAAGCTCCATCACTAAGGAGACCTAGCTCATGCCTCATCGTAGGAGACTGAGGAAGGCCGTTCTTCCTAAAGCTGAACCTAAGGAAGTAACAAAGGAGATAGATGAATACCCTGATAGCTTTAAGGAGGAAAAAGTTCTTGATAAAACTGACTCTATAGATGACCTTTTTAAGAACATACCTTCTAGCTTTAAGAATGTGGTTAAGGCCTTACTCCAAGGTGGAAAGTTCCCATCTGCTCACCTTGAGGGATGAATTCCTAGAAGACCCAGCTACGTCTAGACTTTACTCTAAAGCACGTCATGGAGTTGTATATAAAAAATTTCAGGTTCTTTTGGTTCATCAAGTCTCGGTTACATCATACCAAGGTCTGATTATAAAGCTAGTGACCCACTAGACAACACAATAGCCGTTAACACCAACACCTTGTCTTGTGGAGTCTTCCTTCCATATCTCCTATTTCATAAGATGATTTTCAACGAGTTTAGCATTGCTCCTCCCTAACTACACCTGAATGGATGGAGGATTTTGTCAGGATCATATATTCTATGGAAGGTCCACATGAAGGTCGAGTTGACCATTCGAGAGTTCCTCTACATGTTTATGATCAAAATGGTTCCCAACTAGCACGGCTTCTTTTACCTCGAGTTATATCACAAGATCGGTGAGCTTATTACTAGTAAGCCGAGTTCAACACACGGGTGGAAGAATACATTCATATTTTTAGAGGGCTCTTTTAATCGTCTTTAGACCGAAAAGGGGAACCTAATTCCAATCAGATGTCGTTTTGCATCTCGACATCTGTACCTAACTTAAAGATCCTTTGTTTTCTCTCTCACTTCTTTTTTTTTTTATGCATCTGAGACTAATTGTCTTTATTGCAGACATCACACCTCTACACCAGAGCTTAGATGAGGACGAGCTTAGTAGGATTGAATCAGCTTTTCAAGTTCCTGCCAAGCTTCAATCGTATTACGCTCTTTCATCAAGCCAAAATCTCTTGATCACCCGTCTCTCCATTCTAGAGATTCCTTTGTTGACGGTGATCGAGGTGACTGCCGGTGACTAGACAGCTCCCCCCAGAACAACTCCCATTGTCAATCTCAACAGAAGAAGAGAAAAAAGGTATTAGCATAGTTTCTTTTAATGTGAATCTTTTAAAAATTTTACAAGCATAAGTGACTGACTTGGTTCTTGTTTTAACTACAGAGATGGTTTCTAAGTATTTTAGTGTAAAGAGGTTGGGTTCTTCTTCTTAGGGAATTGAGCAAAGCAAAAAGGGTCGTCTAAACATTTTGGGAACAAGTTAAGCTTACACTGACCATTGTAAAGACGAATCCCCATCTCAAGGTGGGTCATAAAAATACCCATCCTCTTGCTCTGTTGGGTCCTGTCCCTCCAGCCCAAACTTCTAGTATAGGCAATTTTTCAAAGGGGAAGCAAACTCAGGTCATCTCAACACTTCTCTCTAATAACCTTGCGGTTGCCGTCTCTCAATACCCGCCATGGATGAGTTCAGTCCTGGAGACAATTCGTGAGAAGTACAACGAAAGTGACTGGGTTGACATGCAAGCTAAGACGGGGCTCGAGCAACACAAGTGCCAGGTCGGATCTAAGACGCAGGTACATGTCCACCTTTTCGGTGTTCAATTCAGTTCCCTCTATCTCGGGCATTTGCACCTGCATTTTCATGCAGGCCTTGATCTTATCCCTTTCCAGCTACAGCCATCATGCCTTAGTGGTTTTTCAAAAGGAGAAGGCGGATACCATAGTCCTTAATCTCCAGGCTAAGCTGGACATGGTAGAGGAGAAGTTGAAGGAGAGCTTGAAGGAGAAAAAGAGAATTGAAGAACTTTTGGTTGGTGTAGAGGAGAGAGTTAAGAGGCTTGAGGAGCAATTGCAAGGCAAGAATGAAGAGCTCCAAAAGGAAATGGCTGAGGCCCGGGCTCGAGCTGTTGAAGAGTTTAAGGAGTTGGCCAAGATGACAGAGATCAAAGACCGTTCCTTCGATGAAGGAATTAAGTCTTCGATCGACAGCATCAAGGACAAGTTTCCCACCCTTGATTTCAATTTCCTCACAATCCCCCTAAAGAAGTGCTTGCGGATGTTACAGAGACTGTTGCCACTAACCAGGACAGATCCTAGCCTCTTCTATTTGTTCTTTTTGATTTAAGTTTTTGTAATGGCCATGAGGCCGAGACTATAGGGCCTTTGTGCCTGACTTCTGTATAGACTTATTTTGTTTAATATACAAACTTGTTTCCTGCAAGAAAAAAACTTGTTAGTAAAATTTTTTAAGTGTTAATGCTTGATATGACTGCTAACCGAGACTTCACATAATCCGCTTCTTTAACTAGCTAGATTTCTGTAAAATTTCACTAGTGTAAGTAACCGAGCTAACTTTTATAACTAGGTTAAAACAATTAACCATTTTTATTTGCTCTTTTGGTTTTGACTATAGAATTATTTTAGTAAAATTTTACTAGTGTAAATAATCGGAGCTGATCACCAAGCTTTGAAGTTGGCTAAGTTGACCGCGTCTTTGATTTTGATTTAACATAAGTGCAACATAGTCGAGCTTGTTCTTTCCTTTGGTCTTTATGCACATATACATATATTCGAGGTCATTGTGCTTCTTAGGATTAAATATGTCGTTTTTTCGATAAAGTGCAAGTGATGAGATTGTAAAAATGTACACTTTATAACGTTAAAATTATCAATTTATATTTTTATTTATTGTTAAATCCTCTAATTAATAGCATATTTATGTTAATTGGTATTTTTGTGTCTTATTGAATACTTGTGTCTAAAAATTTTTTAGTGTGTTTTATGTTTAAGACTATGTTTGGCAATTTTTATAGTCGTTTTGATGTGTTAAATTATTAATTAGTTTGAAAATAATTAAAGCTGTAAAAATAATCTTATGTGATTTTATTTTGAGTCTTAAAGTGTTTGTAAATAAGTATTTATTTTGACAATATACTTTAGAGTCATTTTGATGTGTTAAATTATTAATTAGTTTGAAAATAATCAAAACCGTAAAAATAATTTTATATGATTTTATCTTGAGTCTTAAAATGCTTACAAATAAGTTTTTATTTTTAAAATATTTTTTATTATATTTTTAATAATTTTTAAAAATATTTTCATGTCTTAGATAACATATTTGTTAAGATTTGTTAATTTTAGAAATTTTTATTTGTTTTTAGTATGTTTTATATGTTTTATTATAAAATAAATATTTTTAAAATTGTTGTAAATATTTTGTTTATAAATAATTAATTTAGATTTAAAATTTAGAGAAAAAACGGAGTAAAACGTTATAAAAATAGGTAAAAGTCGACCTTAAATACACAAAAAAATCAAAAGAAATTCAAAATTAAAAAATGATAAGAATCGTCTAATCAAGCTATATATCAAATTGATCCTAGTCGTCTGCGTGTTCCCTAGTGTGTCGAATTCCTGCTTCGAATCATGTGCAGCGCATCCGACGTAAGCGCTTTTTCTCCACCCTTCAATTAGTGTATCACGACTCGATCAACGGTTGCCACCAGCTCTCCTAGCTTAGTTCAGTTCCAGCTACCAGATCTAGTCCAAGTCAGCAAATCTGAAGGCTCTAGTGTGTCCGATTAGTGCTGGCAAAGTAGTAGATTTTGAAGCCAGATCCGTGTTTTCTCCGACTGATTTGTGTCGAAAGGGGAAAAAAAAAAATTAAAATCAGCTTTAAATGCTGATTTGCTGGGCGATAAAGAAAAAAGAAAAAAAAAAGAAAAAAGAAATCTTTAGATTTACATCCTGACTCTGATGTAACTGGAGAAAAAAATAAAAATAAAAATAAAAATAAATAAAATATAATAAAAAAATTAATAAAAAAATTCATGAATAGTAGTTTTCTACTACCATAAATAAGCTTGCTTTATGACATTTGTAGGCATCCCCATGGCCTTTTTGATATTTGTTTCTTTCTTTCCACCATTAGTATCTGTTGAGTCTCTGACTTAGAAATATCCTTTTTGAGAGGATATGTTGTTTGAGCACTCCCCCTACTTTTAATACTAAAATAATATTTAAATTAGTGTTGAGAGTCTGATGAGGTAGAGATAAGATTTTATATGTTCAGTATTTTAGTATGGTTTTTAACTTTATGTCTGTTTTGTAATATTTATATTTTATGGAATAAATTATTATTTTTCAAGTTTTTAATAATTATTGTTAGTATTGTTATGCTGTCTATTTTTATATAAATTTAGTCGTGCTTTGTTTATATAATTTAATTGTGCTGCATAATTAATATTAATAATAATAATGAAATAATGCTAAATTTTATGGAATGTCTTTTACTGTAATTTGACTTGTTATATTATATATTTTAGATATTTCATAAGACGAGGTTATGTCGAAATTAACGTAAAAATTTATTCCATTTAAATATAATAATTTTGATTTATTGTTATCTTTTCTATCTTAAAATTATGTAATAATCTTGATTTGTTATTATCTTTTTTTATCTTCAAATTATGTTAATTATAATTGCAGTGACAACGGTTATAACTTTCATAATTAGCACACCAAATTGCTAGTGAGATGTAATTATTTTGCTACTTTTTATAGGAAAAATTTTACTGCATTATAGCTTGCTATGCTCATGTTGCTTTCAGTTAACTTGTAAAAATAGTAAATGTACTTGCAATTAATAGGAAAAGATATAAAAATTTAAATGCTTTAGATAATTTATTTGCAGTTAAAATTCTATGCTAGTTACAAAACATGGAAGGGATTCTTGAAGTTTCACCATTTTAAGTTTATATTTTAAAATCTTATTTTAAAAAATCTAAAAAATATTTGTTTTCTTTTTAAGTTTTGTTTTGAAACATTTCTTTGTCATTTTAAACAAAAAAATTTTCAATTATTCAAAAACCCATCTCCTTGTAGATACAACAACTTTTCTATATTATAAACGTCTACGTTTAAATAATCATTTTGGGCGATAAAACATCTACCCATCCTTTAGGCAATCCCAATAACCTCTCCCTCCAACTAGGTTGCCTCCTTTTCTCCCCCACGATCCCCAGCACTCCCCTTTCTCCCCATTGTACAAAGGGTGAAGGTTTTTTTAAAGCTTATTTTTTTCTTGGGATTTTATTCTACTATTCTCTTAATAAATATACCCTTTTCACATACTTAATTGATCATAGGGCGTTTGAGAAAGTGGTTGGAAATGAAAATATTGGTTTAAAAGCTGTAGCATATAAAAGCTTTATATTGTAGTAATTTTTTACTTTTTATAATAAAACTTTACATTATTATTTATTAATTGAAGCCATCGGTTATAACCAAGATGCTAAACATCCTATATGTAATTAAGGCACTTAATGACCGCTTTTAGCATTTTGACAGCTCGACCGCTATCCCAACTCAAACCCAACGCTGGTCTTGTCCTGACCTTGGTGTTGGTCCTAACTTTGTCAAGTTTTAAAAATACGATGAAATCTAAAATGAAAATATCAAATTCAATTTTTTTTCCTTAAAAAATTAACAATTACCGCCGCTCTCAAGAAGATTTTAAATTAGCCAGCTCCCCCAACGTGTAGAGACAACGAATGCTTTACTTTTCAAAACTGACTTACAAAACTCATCCATCTAAGCAGATATTGATTGGATTACATTCTACTCCATTTGGTTGGAGTACATTGCATGTGAATGTCCTTGTCGGACACGACTAATAAATTACTTGCCCCACTACTTTTTAGTCATTGAATTTTCACTCTAGTAACGGAGTTATATATACCAAGTATATATTTGCCCAAAAGCATACACACACATATATATGTTCAATGACATACATACAAAATTCAGTGTCAATCAATGATGGCTCTTTCATGGTTTATCTTCCTCACCCTTACTTCAACTAGGGATAATTTGGGGCCAAAAAAATTTTGAATCGAGGAAATAACCTTTTTTTTTTTTTTTCATAAAAAAACAAGCTTTTTTGAGTAGAAAAACTACCCCAGCTTTTTTAGAAAAGATAAGGAAAAAAACTGTAGCAAGAAGAGGAACTCAAACAAGATAAAAAAAAATAGAGTAGTTTTTCTACCTAAAAAACTTGTTTTTTGATGCCAAAAAAAGACAAAAAAAAAAGTCATTGATCAAAATTTTTTTTTTCAAAAAGTCATTTTTAAAAATCTCCCTTCACCTCGGATGAGCGGTTGTCATTCGGCTGCTCAGATGACAGAAAGGCAAACGAGGTGAACGGTTGTCATTCGGCTGCTCAGATGACAGAAAGGCAAAAGCACGTAATTTCTTGGTCAAGTCAATATCACCACTATTCATAGTTGGTTATATATGTAACATTGATACATAATCTAACATTATTATTCCCCAATAATAGGAATTTACATGTATGATATTTGGAATTTAGGCGTCTGTAGTGTACATGGGCGACATTACTCCACAGAGTGAGCCGTCCACGTTAGCGCCTCTTCAAATAAGCATGCTACAAAATATCGTTGTAATTGGCAGGTAATTAATGTTAAGTCGATTTATATAATTATCATTAATGTTAGTAATTACTGCGTGTAGAAGGCTTTCTAACTAATTGTAGTAAATTTATTTCACCTAATTAGTGTACACAATTTTTTTTCTGTTTCATCTTTTGACTTGTCTTACATAGTATTTGCACTTGCAAATTAATTATCAATATTATTATATTACGTTTTATAGAAAAAGAACGGGTAGTATCCGTTTTCCTTGGTGAAAAGCAGAAGTTGCACACAACAAGGTCATGGGACTTCCTTGGGTTTCCGCAGCAAGTTAAGAGGAGGATAGTCGAAAATGACATCATCATAGGGGTATTCGACACCGGAATTTGGCCTGAATCCGGTAGCTTCGACGACAAAGGTTTCGGTCCACCACCTTCCAAATGGAAGGGATCATGCAAACCTCCAATGTCGCTTGTAACAAGTGTTTGAAGTTAAATTCCACAGTAATATTACGTACGAATTTATGGGAATATAAAGTAGGACAAAAACCTATTTTTTATGGCTTTTAACTTCATTGTGTTATCCAGATAGCAGCATTTATCCATGTTACAAATTAATTAGTTTGCATCACGGCACTACCAAGAGCTTCGTTAAAGGAGAAAGCCAAAGGAGAAATAGGAGTGGAGGGTTAATTAGTGAGATTTTATACTTCTAGCTATTTCATAAAAGAAATAAAGATTTTTTTCATTTCTCTCCATTCTCTCCCGCCGACAACCGCCTTCTAAATTATATGTCCTAATTTAACATGCCTTTCAAACGTTAAAAAGTGTTCGCTCCACTTTAAATCATATAAAATCATTTACACACCCATAAAACTAAGGTAATGTAACACCCCAAAATTAATTAAGTATAATTAGAGTATTAAATGGTGGATTAGTGTGCCATAATGATTATTTTAAACTTAACTAGATCATTTTGTGAAATTTTTAAATTAATGTCATTTTGATTCTTTTAATGATTTTTAATTATTTTTAATTAATTATTTTTAAGTGCTATTTTAAATTTTAAAACAAAACAATTCGTCAAATGACCAACACGTCCTTTTTGAAAAACCACGTGCTGTACACACGGTTTTCTTTCACTAGTTTTGTCTTTCTTTCCTCTATTTATTTAACTCTTCCTCTCTCTCCTCTCATTTCTCACTCGCCTACTCTCTCTCCTCTCTCACTCTCTCGGATTCTCTCACTCTCTCTCATTCTCTCTCCAAATTTTTGAATCAAATTTCGATTTCCAAGCTTCGGGTTAGAAGATTGAAGGCTCGGGAACGGGATTCAACAACAAAAACATCGTTTTCAAGTTTCGATTCGAGGTTAGTTTTCAAAATTTTAAAACTTTTTATATTTTTCAAATTTTCTTTTATTTTGAAATCTAAGAGTTTTTAAGCTTAGAAAAGCTTCAATCTAAGTTAGATGAACTTAGATTAGCTAGAATACAGATTTTATTTTATCAAAAACGGATTGGAATCAAGATTTTTTATTTTTCCTTTATTGTCTCTATTTTTAGATTTTTGTAAAAATCTTGTTTAAAACTTGTTTTAATCCATTAAAAAGTGTTATACTATGATTTTCTATTGTTTATGATGATTACCCATGCCTGAGAATTGAGAAAACATATTAGATTTGAAGATTTGGATTCGGGATGTCGAGAACTCGTGCGTGGAAATTTTTAAAATTTTTCAGATCGACAGGCCGAACTTCATGTTCGGCAGGCCGGATTCAAGGGATCGGCAGGCCGGATTCATCCGACCAGCAGGCTGAACCTGGAGATGTTCGGCCAACCGAACCTGTTATTCTGGCAGGTCGAACCAGGACAACCGACAGGCCGACCGGGCATGGCGTAATTTTGTAATTTTTCACTCATTTTCACTGTTTTGAACCCCGATTGAAATTTTAACTTTATAAAATGATTTTATAAACCTAAAAGGCACACTAGGATACCATGAGATGATTTAGTACCATAAGATACCTCAGGATAGATACTAAAGAACTTAGTTACCCTGCATTTAGGATTTATGTGTGGATCCACGGAGCTAACGTATAGCGGACCGGGATTACGGTGTGGGACACTGACACGGATATCGAGGTAGGACTTCTACCCCTTCTTTGATAGCCAGTTTTTAATATTTTGGCCTCAAAGGGATTTTTACGAAAATGTTTTCAAATGATTTGTTGACAAATGATTTTATTAACTGTTTTCTGAAACAATAGATTGAGGCGGATTTCATAATTAACCTCATAATGAACATAAATGATTATATCTAGTAAAGAAGAGATTTTATTAATCAAAAGATATATATATATATATATACATATTTGAGGGCGTGATGCCATATAAGAAATCAGGTCGTGTAGTGAACGACCTTGGGGGCAGGTCCCGAAACCCAGTTGGGCTATTACGGTGGTGAATTATATATGGTTTGCCCAGGAAAATAAAATGGTATTCTTTTTGGTCGACCTATATGAATTGTTTTGGTAAGATTATATTTCTATTAAATTCTCATTTAATTATTTATTTGTTTAATTGTTCTAGCTCGTTTTTTATATATTTATTTGATTTATGAAATTTCTTTTAAAGTTGAATAATTTTCAAATATAGTCCTACTGAGCCTTTCGCTCACAATTTATTTGTTTTAAAAATCTTAACCCTAGGTGGACATCAGCTTAGGATCGGAGAAGAGTCTGCCGACTGCACTTACAATCTGTAGAAGATTTGGGTAGGTTGTACTGTAGCAAGTAAGGCATGTGAATCTTTATCTTTCTTTTTACTCGGACTGCGGTTGTATTGTAATATTGTCAGTACTATATGTGTGTGCACAATATGTGGGCCAGTGGGACCCATACTCGTTCCACCTCACATTTAAATATTCTTAATATTCTTTTATTTGCTTAATTATTATAATGGTTTATTTAATTCTTCAAATTATTCTAATCAAACGATTTTAAAATTTCCTCATTTTTATTTATAAATTTAACTCAAAAACCTCAATTTTTAATTAAATCTTTATTTAATTAAC